>PVJA010000979.1:42486-140697 GCA_004027025.1 Myocastor coypus
AAAAAAAAAAAAAAAAAAAAAAAAAAAAAAAAAAAAAAAAAAAAAAAAAAAAAAAAAAAAAAAAAAAAAAAAAAAAAAAAAAAAAAAAAAAAAAAAAAAAAAAAAAAAAAAAAAAAAAAAAAAAAAAAAAAAAAAAAAAAAAGCCAGATTATATTAATACACATTATTTGGCCCATATCACAGACACATTGGTCAGAAATTCAATAAACTTTACTACCCCCAATTGTAGAAAATAGCTCTATTTTTAGTTTCTAAATGAAGCTTGTATGAATACCTTTATTATGTAAGGAGAATCTCATACATTGCACATTTCAGATAGTAGGGCAGAAGGATTTATTTCTATGTTTCTTCTTTGATGTTTTAAACCTAGTCCCAAATACAACCTTGTTCTTCATTAATTTCTGATCTATTTATACAAGGACTTAAGTCTTTGCCAATAATAAAAGGAAATCACCATTTTATGACATTAACCACCTGGGGAGGAGTCAAGAGGAGAATCTGTGACCCCTAAAGACAGTCTTTCCAGCAGATCTGACCTCGCTTTTTGTGTGGATTCTAAACTGTTCCGCCAACACTATTTGTTCTCTTTGCATCTTCATCTCTTTATGTGACCTCAGCCTGAGTATCACTCCCACCGGTCCTTTCAGCACACACACAGGAAAGAACCCTTCCAAAAGGTGCATAAAGCCATTCCACAGCCTCCTGCAAGCTGGATGTCCAGTCGCTGCTGGCATTCTAATTCTACATCAAGGCTTCCAGATTGTTCAGTGTAGCTTTTAAGTTTCAGGTGACCACTTCTGCCCTAAGGCTTAACAAAACTGAGGAAAACTGCTTTAAAAAGATATTCCAAACTCAAAGAGTTGGGTGGGAAGCAAAAAAAAAAAAAACCACTTTTATTTTATTTTAGGGAAGGGTCTTACAGGGACAG
The DNA here is from genome assembly GCA_004027025.1 of Myocastor coypus. Classification (NCBI taxonomy): domain Eukaryota; kingdom Metazoa; phylum Chordata; class Mammalia; order Rodentia; family Myocastoridae; genus Myocastor; species Myocastor coypus. Next base: position 43,415 of record PVJA010000979.1, read on the forward strand.
GGTGTTCAGGGTCTCATTACTAGATCGACTTCATAGTGATCTTCCTGTTTACAGCCTCCCAAGAGCTCGAACTAGAGGCTCGCACCACCATGCCCAATCTCAATTGTCATCTCAGCATGCTCCAGGGGTGGGGCCAGCTCTGCTGGCCCAGGGATCAAACTCCTGGCCCCTGTACCTGCTTGCAGGCACTTTATTCCACTGAGCTATTTGGCAGGCCCTTGAAAAAAAGCATTTTGCTTGCTTGGAATTGATAGATGTGGGGATCTCCCTTCTCTCCTATGCACACACATCATAATATAGTCAGACATGATATAACATGATCATTAATATCTCTGACATGTTTAGCTGTGGCCACCAAATGACTATCTTTTACCAACAACGTTCTAGTACTGGATAGTTATGTACCTGGAAAGAAAAATTTCTACAGAGTTCCATTTGTTCCCTCGTCTAATGTTTTTACAGATATTTCTTCAATTTAGAAAGAACTCTCAGCATGCAATAGTAATTTTAAAAAGATAGCAAGCCCAGGAAGATCCCTGCCCCCTTAAGGAAAAGGGCTATTATTTTCTATGCTGTAGACTAACGTAGTAAGAAGTGGGAACCAAGCACAAATATGGAAACATATTTACAGTGGAGTTTAGAATAAGTGAGAAGAGACTGACACCCAGGGTTTTAGAGACGGAAAGGACTGGAGCTGAGGGAGCTTCCATCAAGAGGTGAGATGATTACTAAGTACGAAGGGGGCTTCATGGGCAGCCAGGGACTTTGCAGAAAGGTGTGAGATGTGGGAGAACCACTGTGTGAAATATAAGGAGGCAGGAAGTGGTAAATGGACTTCAGAGAAGCAGGGTGTACACTGCAGGAGAGGCGATGCTCACAGCAAGTCCCAGACATGAGCACTGTTGTATGTTTTTGTTTGTTTGTTTTTGTTCTTTTTTTTGGTCACAAAACAATAGCCTGGAACTGAAAGCAGAGAACGTGTTCATTTCAGGACATCATAAGCTAAACAAAATAGGAAAGCACATGATGACAGGAGATTTCTAGGGAGAAGGAAGCTCTTTGGGGACATGAGCAAGGGAGGCCAGGGAGGGCTGAGGGGGTTCTCCTTAGGAACCCAGGACAGCTTTCTTGTCCCTTGTAGAAAGTCAGACAACTCAGGCCCTTACTAGGGGAGAGGAGGAGGGAGGATGGTCCCAGCTGGAGAGCTTAGATTTGAAGAAGTTTCTATTGAAGCTGAAACCTAAAATACATCTGTTCTGAAATGTGGCATGTGGCATGACAATGTGACATGCTGTGAAGGCCACCAGAACTCCTTTGAGCCAAGAAACAGGCAGTTAAGTGGGGACACTGAGTCTTAGAGAATGGGCAAGTGAAGTGGATGGGATGAAAGACGATAGGCCACTTGTCCTTGGGTAGAGATGTGTAGAGGTCTGTGATCAAGGAACCGAAATAGGCAATGGGCAGCATGTGAGGTGTGCAGTCCCTGAAAGGAAGACAGACTCCAAAGAGCTTACCAGGTACGAGAGAGAAGTCTTAGAAGTTTCATCTTAGCTTAGCACTGACTTCAACAGGGTGGTCATCACTATAGCTACTGGGGTGATGAGTCATTGGGGGAGGTAGAAAAGCTTAATGTTAGCAGTGTTATTATCTGTGTCTAGATGTCCCCACAAAGGCCATGTGGTCATAGATGGAGCTTTGCAGAGGAAGCTGGATGCAGGGTATGTGATGCAAGATGTGTGCTCATTTGATTAATCGACTTATTGGTCTGGCATAGTTCTGTGTGTAGATAATGGGAGCCCTAGGTGCAAGGGCACCACCCAAAGGATGGGTAGCCTGGATGGATACACAGGTGCAGAAAGAAGGCAGTCCTGCTGCTGCTTCTTCACTGCTCTTCTGCCTTCTGTCTGCCATGAAGGATTTCTCCTCTGCGATGTCCTTCTGACAGGCCACCCTGCCTTGGAGCCAGCCAACAATGGACTAAAATCTCTACAAACTGAGCTACAATAAACTTTTCCTCTACTTGGGAACACCAGATATTTTGTCTGAGCAATGAGCAAAGAAACTAAGACAGAATCAAAGTTCTAAAAAGATTACGAAAAAGTTTAGGGCAATAGTTTTTAACCTTAACTACACAACAGAATAATGTAGGCAGCTTTAAGAAAACTCTTAGGTACTTCAGAACCTTTGGGTGGGACCAGAAATTCCCAAGCCAATTCCTGCCTGTGCTGATTAAGGAATGCTGGCTTAGGAAGTGCCTGAGGGAGGAGCAGGGTGGCCCTGGAGGGACAAGACAGGCTTGGAAGGGATGATGCAAAAGTCCTATTGAGGGGTTAAGGTAATGATGGAAGTGGGGCTCTGGGGGAGAAACTGGCAGGAAGTTGGCAGGCCAGGTGTTAAAAAGAAGGGTTTGAGTGTGGAAGGGCCTTTCTGAGCCCTTCAGTCCCAAGGTTCTAACTTGAGGCTGGGTGTGAGACAGTGATGCTATGGCCAAACTTTCTCCTGGGCATGTTTGATAGACCATTTACCGCTGACCAGGAGTTTGGTATTCCTGCATTATTAAAAGGTCATGAAGTGCAAGAAAGACTCATCCATTATGCATGTTTGTTTCAGGCTAAGTGCTGGCTCCCCAGATGCTGAGAATTCATAAATGTCTATTTGGAAAGCACTGACCACAATGCAACCTGCTCTTGGGTTGTGCTCATGCTAAAAGCTGTTCACTGGTCTTCCTCAGTGGTGACCATCTGCACCTCCATCACTAATTAACATAATGACCATATTTTATAAAAGATTATTTTTTTGTGTAGATCTGCGTGTGCCTTTGGGAAGACAGGTCAAGAGTTCCTAAGTGTAGCTATGAGTATGAATATAAAATATGTGCATCAAACATTTTTGATGCAATATAGGTCTTACATGCTTTTTGCAAAGATTGTTTTTTCTTGGAAGTATTCAAAAGATTTGCTTTAATCAGACCCCATGACACCCCTACAGAAACTGTCTTCCCTAAGAAGAATTTAAGCTTAGCATAGTTTTTATCCTGACAGTGCCTCAGAAATATCACATTTGCAAAAAGTATAAAAGAAATAACCCAAAGCTTTACACCAGAGCTGTGTGTTCACAGCATTTGTGCCACATCTCAGATCTCATCCCCTCTCTGAAATCATCCTATTGAATCCATTGTAAGGATCAGATGATGGCAGCTGGCTCTACAAGTCTCCCCGGGTCTCTTTGTGTCCCCTACTGTCCTATTTTTCTTCCCAGAGGACCCGATCTCTATCACTCAGTTTTCTTAGCACAACTACTCTCTCCAAGGAAACCCCAAGAGGAGATGGCATGGCAGGGCAAAATTCATTCTGGCACATCTTTGGCTGGTTTTTCTCCCACGTCTCCTCCTCCTATGCCTACATGTGCTCACCTTCCTTCAGCGCCTTTGATGGCCACCCTTGGTCCTTTGTTGGTCCTGTCATTGAGTGTGGCATCTGCCAGGGCATTGCCTGCTTTCTGTATGTAATAGCTCTGAGGTCTGGACCAACTTACTGCCCATGCCCTGGGTTGCATATTTATCAGGTGGGGCTAGGATGCCTATCAGATAGTTGTGCAGAGTAAATGAATTGATATAAAATGTTTAGAATGTTGTCTGACAGATAGGAAACTATCAGCAGTATTGACAATTATTGGTGCTAGTTTTCTCCTGTACTTTCTTTTGACATTTTCCCTGATCACTTTGGATGACAAATATTGATATAACGTTGTTGGTCTCAGGACCTGCTCTTTGTTCAGAAAGCCAAGCCTACTTTTCTTTCAGAAACATTTATGTACTTTAAAATTTTTGTCTTTGTCATGTTTTTAGTTGTTTTTTTATGTATTTGGTTTATGCATTTGGCTATACAAGGTCTCATTATGCAGCTTAGAGTTGCAGTGATCCTCCTGCTTTCAGCGTCCCCAGCACTGGGATTACAGGCCTGCACCATCATGCCTGGACTTTGAGGCACACTTAGCATGCTCCAGGGGCGGGGCTGGCATAGCATGTGGTGCTACAGAGAGAATGGCGTTCCCTGCACTTAAGCTTGCTTAAGCACGCGTTTTAGTCTGCTGAGCTATCTTGCTGGCTCTAAAATTTTCATGTTTAATTGCCTGTTAATAATTATAAAACTTGTGGGGTACAGTTTGATGCCAGGCACCAAAATATATATCTTGCATGATCTTACACATGAAATCTCAGAAACCAATCTCCTGATAGTAGAGAACACAAGTAGCTGGGGCAGAAGTTAAGAAGAGATCAGACAACAGCTACAAGACCACCCCTGTATTTCTAACTGTCTCTTGGTATCTCTGGATGACTAATTTATATCATTAATTTAGTATTCTAAAAGAAAAAAAGTACTGTCATAGATGAAGCATTCCTGCCCTTCACAGTTCACATTATCTCCTCCTGACACCTGAGGGTATTAAGAGGTGAGGCTTTGGGGGTCAGGGCAGAGTTCTTGTGAAGGCATGAGGACCTTTGGAAATGAGCTCTCTAGCCTTATCTGCCATGTGAAGGCACACAGAGAGACTAGCAACCCACACCATGGAAGAGGACCCTCCCCCAAAGCCAATCACACTGGCACCTGATGTTACAATGTCAGACTTCCAACTTTCAAAATGGTGAGAAATAGATGAATGTTCTTTAAGCCACCCCACTGATGCGAGACGTCATGGCTGCCTGCAGTGACGAAGGCTCACTATCGAACGGTCGCTGTACCCCTTCGCGGCTGCTGTTACTTAGAGATGGAACTTGCATATTGTCCCCATTCATTGGGTGTGGGTCAACAGGTCCTCTGAAGACTCCTTTAAATGAGCCTTCACCCCGTTCCTTCCTTCTCATTTCAATCAGCTCCCTAGCTCCACTGCATGCTCCTTAGTAACTTGATGTCTTCCCACTGAAGCCAAACTGCTGTTTCTAATCTATATTTAACCTGTCTTTCTTCCTTGTAATCCTCTCCAGCCCCTAGCAGCTCAGCACACTGGATCTGACCCCTCTTGATGACAACAGTCAAGGTCCACCCCATCACAGGAACCTGTTTCTCTAGGTATCCTGGTATTAAGATGATTCCACAGAGAGATCATGCACTCTTCACGCCCGTTTCTGCACACCACCTAGAAGTCTTGGAAGTTTTCTATTCTTTCTAGTCAAAAGTCAAGCCACCACTAGGGCCAATCTCCCCTCTCAGCTCCAGATACCTCTCTTCTGGATTCCAGTAGAATCTGCTTCTCAGCTGTGGCCTTCAGCACGCCCCGGCTTACCTCCTCATCCCTGTTGTACTTCCTTCATCCCTCCTTCCCAATCATAACTTCTTCAAAGGCACTTATTATATCCCTTAAAGCTTCAAATGGGATGCAGTGAATGGCAATAATCACACTAGGAATTAAGCTCATTTATTCTGCAAAGCAGCAGCCTGTTGTCAATTGCTAACCCTCTCTCTCACAACCCTCGTAAAAAGAATGGGAAAGCATATAAATGAAGTAGCACACAAGAGGAACATACAACTTGAACAATTATGCCAGTTTCTTTTATAGGAAGAACACAGCTGAGATAAACATGGAAGAGCCTATTTATCATCCACAGGTCTCATTGCCAAGTTCTTGTACATTTTTCATTAAAAGAAATCAAAGAATATAAATAAAAGTAACCCTCGGTAGGAATTGGCAGAAAGGAAATAGCTCCTATGTCAGAATGGCCTCAGAGAAATGTCCACTTTTAATACAACACCCACTGGGAGCACAGACACAGTGTCACACACCTGGGTGCCCATGTACAGGTGTAGTCCAGCTGTGCATGGCCACGCCCAAGGCTGCCTTCCACGTGATGGTAAAGAGGCTGTGTCCAATGGGGAGCCGCTTACCTTCAAGGCATCCTGGGTGTCATCCAGACAGTAGACTCGGATACTGTACTCGAGGGAGGAGCAGCACAGGGGGCCGAAGATGGCCAGCTTCAGGCGCTTTGCGGCAGCTTTGGTAGTGGCCTGGCCCACCAGGGCATAAGTGCTGAGGTTCTCGGTGAGGATGTGGCAGGCCTGCGCATCTAGCTGAATGTAGCAGGGGGTGGTGAAGTTTTCTTCTCCAACTACCACCACATCCTGGAGGACGAGAGAGCAAGGGCGAGACTGAGCCACCCAGCGTGCACACTGGTCCCGTGAATGATGCAAACGGAGCAGGACTTCTCCCAAGCTCTATCTTCCTACTCTTCTCCCTTTCTCAGACTTTGTGATACTTCTGTCTCCAACCAAATAGTTAATTCCCTTTCTATAGCTGCCTACATACTGATAATGCTTTTTATGTACATAGCATTTAGTGTCTCTTGATCATTGGAGAACTTACATGAAACTTAAACATTTATAAATTATCCTTTTTTAATGCACTGAGCTTATTGTGTGTTTCTGAGGATTTAAAGTTTTAATTTCTACATTTCTTATTTAAAAGATATTTTATTCTGGTATTATAGGATGTCTAAAATTCTATATCAAATATATTTGAAAAGAATTAGAGAAACTAAGGCATTATACAATGCTATATTAGTGTGTTCTTCCAAAAATCACTAGGCAGTCACTTCTCAAAGCAATATTCTGCTCTTCTTAAACAATCCTGCTTGCCAACTCTACAAAAGGCATGGAATGTTGAGCTCTTTTTTTTTTTTTTTTTTTTTTCATGCATCCATCAGTCTATTCTTAAGCTTCAAAAGAGAAGTAAAAAATAAGGATAAATGGAAGTGAGGGGTAAAAAATAGTGACTAATTCAATCAGGTTGATTTATCCAAATGTCTCAAAGCACAGTATAAAGAATCAGAGCAAGCAGAGAAAAGAATTCAAGAAGTGATGGCCAGAGCTCCAGCTCCGTGCCTGCTGGGGAGCTGCAGCTGACACTGGGAGGAGCCGGGCAGCACAGGAGTGGTACCGGGGGCCTGGGGCAGAGGCTTTGTCTCTCTGAGGGGCTTAGTTCTCAACCTGCAGGTGAGTGTGACCTTGTATTTCCCAGGAGAAGCTGGAAGATCAGATCTTCTGACTTTCAATTAATTCAGGTTAAAATATAACTTCACATGGGAGAGAGAGTGCGTACACATGGTCCACTGTCGCATAGGCTGTCTAATTTCTGTGCAGCAGGAGCTACGTCTCCTCTGTGGTCCATTGCATCTCACAGGCCTGGTGCATGGTGAACATCCAGCCACCACTTTTTGGAAAAAAAAAATGATAGTTTTATGATAAATGCAGTCTCCAGGCCTTGGCAGAGCTATGAAGGTAGTAGCCACCTGAGGTGGTGATTTATTCATTAGGCCACAGAGTACCATTTGAGCTACAATAAGTGTGGCATGTTAGCAGCATTGGTGAAATCAGCTTTTTAGCTGAACCTGTATCCCAAGCAGAAACTCACATCAAAAATGAGAAATGAGAAAGAAGCTTAGTACCTCTGAATTTATTGAAGTCCCAAAAGGACTCCCTTAAAGAAGCTGCACTGCTAGCAGGACAAAGGCAAATCTCAGGACCACATAGTGGCTCCCTACAGAGATTGTGAAAGACAGAGCTAAGAACAAGGTGGCTCTGCCCCAGAACTCGGATCCTCTTGCTTACAACAGCACTGTGCTTGTTATGATTCAACCCCAGAGACAAGGGGTATCAGGGAGAGAATCTTGCAGATACTTCACAGTCACTTAAGATAACATTTTGGATTTTAAAAAATGTGAACAGTTTACAGCGTAAGTGAGATCAAAGAAAGATCTGGTTAAGTCTGGTCTTAATTCAGTTTAAAGATAATCTAGAATTTAGGTCTTTCAGCAAAGAATGATCTCCTTATATGGCTACAAGAAATAGATGTTCACCGAAAGGAAAATCTACTAAATCCCAGGGCGTCCTGCTACTTTGTAAACTTTACATTTGCCTAAAATATTATGGGCTTAAATTTTCATGTGTATCTTTAGAAATTCCTTTGCTAAAACAAAAATATCATAAGCAGTTACAGAATATATAGTGTTTATTCCTTATATAATTTCAGATTTTATATGTATAAATTTTAATGTAAATTTACATTCATACGATGGTTTTTATAATTACTTGATGTTACTTGACAAACATATTTCTGAGATATATGCATAGAGTGCAGAGTTCTGATGTAAGGGACAGAACCCAGTAAGACATAGTCCATAACAAGTTCTGGTGGTGACAGCCATACAGGGACAAGAAGCCACTCACAGTCCTTGTGTTAGTGACACTTTGGAGACATGGCTTTTCTATTCTACCAGGTTAAATTCCCAAGTCTAGTTTATAACAACTTCTTCTAATTTGCTTCCAGTCTTTCTCAACCTGCAAACTAACAAGCTGACTAACTAATCCCGCCCCAATAAACACTATCTATATACCAGAAGGGACTTGTCTGAAACTTCTGAGTATATTTTTGGTGAGTTAGGTCATATTTGACCATCTTTTGCTTTGTGTCTGTCAATCAGAAAACAAAGCACTTAGGAAACAGACTGTCTGCCCACCTCTACCAGGGCATGGGACCTCCACACAGGTTTGGCTGTAGGGGTAAAGGTCTCCCACAAGTGCTGCACTGGACTCCACCTCTACACCCAGAAGGCTCTCACCTCCCACTGGCCCTGCACGGCCTGGTTCTTGAGCTGAATCTTCCAGTCCTCCGTGTTGGGGTCTGCGCAGTGATGTAGGGTGAGGACAACTGGGCGGGTCAGCAGGGCTCCAGAGGGCCCACAGCTCACCACTGGGGTCAGCAGTGTCTGGCCATCTTCCATGGGTGGCCTGGTGGGAAAGCAGGGAACCATGTCAGTGACATGTCACAGCACCAATGTATTATATACTCATCACTGAGAGCTGAAATCTAAAGTTGTGCAAGCAGTTTAAATCATTTTCTCTTGAAACTCTTTTTTTTGGGGGGTAGGGGCTAGGGCAGAAATAAATTGGAAGGCATGCTCTTTATATGGAGACTTTGATCCTGAAGGAGCAGAGGTCTCCATGATAACAGGGAATCTCTTTGATCTGCTTTTCTCAGACACAGGTCTGTGTTTCGAGCTTCTTCTGATTTCGTGAAGGGTACACTCAGGGTAGAATGAGAAAGAATGAAGTTCATATGGTTACATAACCAGCTTTTCTGATAATTCCTGCCATTGGTCTCACAGGGTTTTAAATACTTTTGTGTTTTCAGTACCTAACTGAAAAATACTTTTTTTAAATATCACTTCAGAATGAGGACACCCTAGAGCTAAACTTAGTCCAAATGACTTGTGGGAATAATTCAGGCTAGGATAGCATATTCATTATTTTAAATATGACCAAAAGAATGCAGAAGGCAGAAGTGTATTTCCATGACAAGTTAAATAAAGTGAGATCTCTTGATTTGCATGTTTCATACTCAGAATTTGGGCAGAAAGAACCTCAAAAATCAAAATTATTTACTTTTTTGTATATTTTTAAAAATCCTCTCTTCTCTCTCTCTCTCTCTCTCTCTCTCTCTCCCTCCCTCCCTCCCTCTCTCTCTCTCTCTCTTTCACTGGGATTCAAACTCACAACCTTGCACTTGCCCAGCAAGCACTTGTGCCACAGAGCTATCTCCCCAGGTCCTAAAAATCTCTTTCATTCTTTACACTTTAAAGTGCATGGACAAATTGACCCAACTTATCCCCAAAGTGTTGGGCAGATTACCTAAAACTTCTGACCCACACAGCCTGGTTAGTGTTAGAAATAAAACTCCTGTCTTCTCCAGGACTCTGCTCTGTCTACCTTTCAGCATAGTTAGCTCCAGATTGACAAGGGCCTTTGGGGGTCATGGAGCTTGGCCTCCACCCAGAGCAAGAGCCTCACTACAACACATCAGGATCTGATTAGTGCTTCCAAGATAGGTTCACAGTTCCAGTCCTTGGCACAAAGGGCCAGCCCATCATCCACTCAAACTGACAAAGTACCCTAAGCTGAGGTGAACTCAGTCCTCCTTCCTTCAACTTTCTTTTAAAATATCTCTGACCTGCTTTCTGGCCCACTTTATTTATTTGGATGTGGTTATGAAATCTCTAAAATCTTCTTTATTATAGACCAAAGACCCTACTTCTTTTTCTATATCAGCTGACAGAGGATGATTTCCAGATCTATCTCTGTATTTATTTATTTTCATTTTTGTGTGGAAGTTTCTCATTCTTTGTTCTAATTAAATTTGGGTATCTTGAAATGAACATAAGTATACAAGTGGCCACTATCACAGAATAGTTTTTCCTTTACTTTGGAAGATGCTTATTTGTGTCTCACCAAATTGCTGCATGAGATTATTCACAATCAAGTCATTATGTACAAATATTATTTAGTAGGCACCAGTTAGGGAAGTTGTAGGTAGCATGGTTAAATATCTCCTTTATAAAATAAGTCAAGGAAAATGCTAGATGGTTAAGTAATTTGGTAAAGTTTTATGAATGTGAAAGTTAGGCTAAATCAAGGTAGTTCTGCTTATAGAGATGCTTTTAAACCTAGCTATCCACATTTACATTTAGCTTTTTAATTTCACCTTGATAATTCCAAGGTAAATTTATTGGTACTTATTTTCCTGTAAGTAGCAGTTACCCTCTGTAAACTCGATATGCCTGCCTCTTATATTCCTACTACAATCACTGATAACATCATGATGCAAGGGTAAGGCAAGAACAGAGAACTTGTCAAGAACAGTGCTTGAAACTTCTTTCTCGTCTAGACCATTGTGTCTAATTTTTTATTTATTTGGTACAGTGTCTTGCCACACAGCTCAGACTTGTAGTGATCCTCCTGTCTCAGCCTCTACAGCGCTGCGATTACAGGTGTGCATCACCATGCCCCGTTTTGGTAGCCTGCATGGCATGCAGTACCAGGAATTGATCCCGAGTCCTTATGCTTGCCATGTAAGCGCTTAGATCACTGAGCTATCTCCCTGGTCCTTACTACCATTATACCTGAGCTATTTAGTTCAACTAAATATAAACCCACTGTACACTGTCCAGGTGATATCTTTCCATCTATTTCATATGTGTGGTAATAAAGAATATATCAACTTTATTATAATTGCAGTGCCTGCATACAATTGATCTTTTCTCAGTCCTTCCAGTTTATCTGTGACTTATTACATCCTCTAGAAGGTGGTTTACATCAATGGCTTACCCTAATTTGACACTCGTGAATAATAGTAATTACTACTAACTTTAGCATTGTTGTAAGACACTTCTCCCTGATTTCTCATGCTGCTGCACATTCTGTCTCCTCGAGGCTACATACACAGCAGCTGCCTTCGAAGAAAAAGTCAGAGTTAACTTTTGGAACAATTGGCAGCAGGTCTACTCAACAGACTCAGATTTCCTAGGGCCAGAGGCCTTCACTGAAATGTATAGGTGTCATCTGACCCTCTCTGGGTCATCTTTTGTGAACTCAGGCTCAGAAACCACAAACATGATGTTACTTTGGGTAGTGCTGCTTCTGTGACTAATAACTGTCCTTTGTCTCTGTCCAACTAGAGATCTTTGCTCATTGACAATGATCTAAAGACTGAAGAAGAGGGCCAGGAAGATAGCTCTGTGGCACAAGTGCATGCCTGGCAAGCGCAAGGTCGTGAGTTCAAACCCTGGTCTCACACACACACACACAATGAAGAAGCACTTGGTATTTATCACTGTGGAAATCCCTGGGGTCTCACTGGTCCTTTTCTTTCTCAAAAATTGCATTAGCAACTCAGCAACCCATGTGTCTTCCAGTTTAGAAACCCTAAACCACCTTTCCCTATTTTTGGTTCTTTAATATCATCTCCATTCAGGATGAGCTACAGCAGAATTTCCTTTGTTAAATCTAAAGTTCTCTAGGTACTTGGAAATGTATCTCTATTTTGGAGTCATCAGATTATCACTAGCAGCTGGAGACCCCATGACTAGCCCCTTCACTACCGTGGTTTTCACTTCCCTTTAATCCAGTTTGTCCTTCTATCTGGTCTGAAATTCATTCTCTTCCAACATGAGTGAAGTTTTGCTTTCTTTATGTCATAATTAATATTACACTATCTGCCTCAGGCAGTGACTTTATTATTCTACTTTTCCTGCCAAAAGAGGGGAAAAAAAATAACCTGACAGAGATTGCATTTTCCTGAGCTCTACTATTACCTTCTCCATACAAGTGTACTTTGAGAAGTGAGCATTAAACTTTAAAAAAGGACACTAAAGTGGAATCCATTTCAAGTGGCCCTAGCAATCTACTTGGGGATTGGAAACATCTGTCTCTCAGTCTGCCATTATTAGTTGGTGCTGGAAGTCAGCGAGGAGGGTGTGAGTTGGAGTAGAAAAGGAGAAGACTGCCTGCTGGGTAGGGGCTCTGTCAGCATGGAGGGGCACTGTGCTTGGAGCTGGGAGAGCACAGGCCATGGGAGAGATGAGGGGCACAGTGCCAAAGGAACTTATGAACCCAGTGAGGTGCCAAATGTGATGAACAGGGGGTGCTGGAGACCAATTCTTAACAGGGGCGAAAACAGAATTTGAAAAGAATCTCACATCTTTTAAGATAAGAGAAACAGAATAAAATTGGAAATATATCTAAACATAGGTCGAAGGAGTGATTTAGGTGCAGTTTATGTAACTATGGTAAACCAAAGGGCAGAGCTTCTGAATCCCCATTTCCTTTTTTTTTTTTGTGATACAAGAGGATGTTGAACTATGTAAAATAAAATGGTCAAAATAAATGTATCTGATTCAGATTCTTGCAGATATCTCTCTTCCCAGTCTCATATGTTATCTAAACTGTCCAATCAAATGATCACAGACAAAAATTAGCTATTGGAAGAAATTAGTAAAATGCAACAAGGAACAATGACTCAAATTTTAATGGCTTTTTGAGTTCTAGCAAGCATAACATCATGGTAAATGCTAGCGGGCTTCTGAGTCCTCCAGGACAAAGCCCAGGAAGAGTTCATTTCCTGCCAGAGCTATCTTGTCATTTATTGTTGGTTGTCATCAGTGAGGGTACTTCTATGCCCAAGTCCACAATTTACAAACTCCCATATAAGTAATTACGTTTGTTCCCTGTGGCATACCTGTAAGGTATTTGGAGTAAGTATTTATATCACCTCTTTCCCAGAAGAGGCAGCTGAAATCTGGAGATACTTGTTAGGACTTGACGCTAGCCATCAGCAAAGTTAGATTTCAAACACGAGTTGCTTAGCTTCTTTCATACCATGATCTCTCATGGATTTCAGTTAGGGCCTACATACCTGTTTTGTTAGAACAAAACCCTTTGAAAAGAACATGTTTTCATCCAGCTCTGCAGTGCCTTCCTGCTACGGCTGCATGCATCTGCCACTAGGTCCCCGGGTGGACAGTCCCACCCTGGATGCAGCTACCTTTCCAAATATATACCATCCCACATAACTGGAAAATTGAAATATTTGCACTCCAGGTATTTGATAGGGAATACTTATGGAGAGCTAAATTAAGCAAAATATTATAGAGGCCACTCTGAAGGGCATGCCACCATTTACAAGACAGGAAAAGTCTGTCCCTGGATTGAGCCAAAACAGCTGAGCACTGGGCTCTGGATGGAATGGAACCACTGTGTTCCTGTGGAACCACTGTACTGAATGCATACCTGGGCTTTACACAATCTAATTTTGCTGAGTGACAACAATAGGTGAAACTCATCGCAATTTTTATGTAAAAGATGCTGTTTATTTATATTAATGTCTTCTTGATAGGGAAACAAATCAGAACAAGTGAGTATTTTCTGGGCATACTTTATACTTCATAAAAGCATGGATCTTCTAACTTCCCAAGTTCTCCTTCTCTGGTTTGCCAGAGTCAGCTCACGGCTTAGTGCCAGCAAATATGCTGCGAGTCACTTCCAAGACTGTGTATCCCAACTGCTCACTTGACTTCAATCTATCTTTCATAAACTTAATTTTCCCATTTTCTTTTTCAAACAACTTCAATCGAAAGGAATGTGTTTTTATAAACCGTTTTGAAGTACTTCCTTTAAGTAGGTTTTAAATAAATACTACTTCTAAACAGGTCTTAGAATAGGACAGAATACAGTTAGGACACGCACTCTGCTATTCACTAGAGTTCCTGCCGACCTTAACAGAGTGGGAGATGACACAGCTTTTCTATGAGAAGACAGGGCAAGCACCTCCAGAGATGTGGCTGTTACACTGAGGCATCAGTAAGGACATTCTGAGTTCAGCACCATGAATGTACACATAGATAGATGGTCTTTAGCATCTGCCTTGTCTTCCTGTTCTATTCAGTTTCTCATACACCCAAATCTGTGTGGGAATGTTCTCCAGAGACAGGAAAGCAGAGCAAGAAATCCTCTGATGAAAGCACCTGTCCCATCTCCAGCTGAGATGGGTTACTCAGGCACTACACTGGGCCTTCTCTGAGAACCCAGCCAGGAATGAGGAGATCTCTTGTCACATGCACAATGCTTTGTGTAATTAAGTTCACACCTCCCTTTAGCCAATTCATGTCAGCAGATGACCCTCTGCATAAGGGTCAGCTGGAAACACACCCAGTTTTGGACACAATGAAAGGAATCAGGGAGGAGAAAACTGCTCAGAATGTCCCTACAGATGCCTCAATGCAACAGCTACAGTTCTGAAGGTGTTTGCCCTGTCTTATCCTAGAAAAGCTGTGTTATCTCCCGTTCTATTAAGGTTGGCAGGAACTCTAGTGAACAGCAAAGTGTGCGTCCACAATGCAGAACAGTGAGCAGGTGGGGCCTGGTCTGCACAGCATGAGTCATGGAAGCCACCAGGCAAGAACCTGGAGCTAGGCACACCTGAATTTGAATTCTGCCTCCCTCAATTATTAGCTATGAAATCCTGCCTTCACGGTTAAAGTGGAGCTCACCCGAACTGGCAGAGATATGCTGATGAATAAATACAATTAAGAAGATGCTAAATAAATGGCCATAATACTTAGTATTATTACCAAACTCTAAAGTACATTCTTACCTTTGTGCCTCAATGGAAAATTAATGGAGGTAGGACTTCTCACTTATCTGCATCTGTTGTTTTTTGTGTTTGTTCCTTAAGTTATGTTCTTAGTGCATATTTTGTTTAGAGATCCTGAGCTCTCTCCAACTTCATTTTAATAAACAGAAATTCTTTTTAACAACTTAAGTTTGCAGACTAAAAAATTAAAGAAAACGAAGGGCTACAAGAATAGCCAATATTTTGGCCTGAGTCCCTCAAGGTCAGCGAGAACTTAGGACCTAAGGGAACCTTTATTGATATCCCATAACTCAGTGGTTTCCCAAATTTTCTGTTGAAGGAGATTATGGGCCTACAGAGGAAAGGGCCTGACCATGTATATTGTGTCCAAGGAGAGTCACCTAGAGAGAAAATATTCTCTCAGGTTTTCACAGAGAGCAAACTGGTCAAGCAATGGCTGTGAGTTATCCAGATGGCTGACACTGACAAAAGCTCTACAAAATGCTGTATATGGCTTCAGAGTAAATCTTGAGGGGATCTGAATGACCGTGTCAGATACAAAAGTTACACTTTTTTTGTTACATAGGTCTTGCTTTACCTCGGTTTTAACCACCCAGAAGAAAAGTTTAACCATGAGTTATAAAAAGTAAAGCCACATTAATATGCTGCGCTATAAAAGGCTCAAGTCAACAGCTTCTGACCTTGCCAGTTCTGCTGATAATCCACTACTATTATGAACTATTGGACTATATATATAGCTACTTTCTCTTAGTTCAATGAGAAGAAAAATTTGTACTAATAGTGTTTAGAAAAGATATCATGTCTGCCTCTTGTTCTCTGAACAACTACTATGAAGACAGCAATATGCAATGTATTAATAATTGTGTCCGTTCTACTAACCTTTTTTTTTTTTTTTTTTGCAGTACCAGGAATTGAGCTACTAATTTGTCTTGAAACTGTCTCATTGTTATTTCTTTCTCATTAAAATTAATAAAATTTAAAAAATACCAGTAAATTAAAAAAAAAGTTCAGTGCTTTGACGCACAGCAACTTCAACAGAGCAATGCCCTGGATACCTGCCTCAGGTGGTAGGCAGAGCAAGGAGTGATATATCATTTCCTTTGCTTTCTAGGCAAATCAAAGGTAGTGGAAGCTAAAGAAGTGTGTAGTTTCATCAAGGTTCTGTGTTTTCTTTACTTCCCCTGAAATGTACAATCATCCTAGTAATGTGCCTGTAAAGGGCAAAACTGCACTCTCTGCAGACTCCAGCTTTAGTCTCAGACCTGGGTCATCCGAGGAAATCAGGAGACCTTGAACACCTCCCTGCTTTATGAAAGAAAGGCACATGGCAACGCTCGTTTCTGTTTTAATTAGGTGTTCTTGCTGGCAAGGGCCTCGGTGGATGCATGGGTGGATTTAATGTTAACTTTGACTCTCATCAAGGAAAATAAAATAAAGAGACCATTATGTTTTCTAATATTTTCTAGTGCTGAAAAATTGGGGTGCTTTGAGGATCCGTGCTGGTTTCTTTGCATTGGAAATTTAAACGAAAGGAATATTTGATATGGGTAAATACAAGCCTGTTAGTGATCCTCTGTTGCTCAAGTTTAAGACATGAAAAATGCTGAAAGAATTTTATTACTCTCTTAGTTTAGCTGTTGTTTGTGTAGGACAAAGTACACCATCTAAAGAAAAAACTGTTCTAGGTCACTCCAATTATAAATACCAATAACTCTACCTGAGTGTGTGACAAAAGAGCTCCTCAGCTATGAAGAACATGACTAAAAATGGATGCTTTAGTGAGGATAGGAGCAGGAAGGGAAAAAAGAATAATGCAGGACAGTGGTAACCTAGTTCTGCCTTTGTCCCTCACACTCTGTACTCTGTGCTGAGGGGGTGGAGCAATGCCTTGAGGATCTCCATGTCCACAGTGCCTTTTATTTGAAGACCCCAGTGTTCTTCATAAGCTTCTATCAGTCAGGCTTCCAAAACAGAATTCACTACCTGCTTGCACACTTGATGTTGGGACTAATCAAGAAAGAAGTCTGCAATTTCTCACAGACCAAACAGAAACCTGAATTTAAGACTTCTAAATGCCCTGTTATTTTATTAAAATAGATTTATCTCTATGATTATGACATATTCAAAACAGAGCCTTTTGAGTCAATCTAGTTTTTTTTCTTTTTTTAAAAAATGTAATTGCTGCAGGGCCTACAGGGTGTATAAGGTCTCAGTAGAGTCAACCCTGTTTTGATCAACCTTGGGCCCATTTGGAAAGGCCTCAGTATGGAACTGGTAAACACTACATATAAGCAAGAAGTTGGTAAAATCTGGCGGGAAGAGTTACAGAAGGAAGAATCTATGGCTAAGAGCCTGGGCTGGGCTGAAGCAGTGGAAGTGGCAGGGACTGAGGGGTGTGCAATCCCTGTGACCTTTAACCCTGTAATGGGAACTAGCTGGATTCTTGAGCCAAGCCACACAGAGTCCACATCTGTAGAACCACATATCGCTCTGGATAATCTGTGGATTTGGGCTGCTTTTTGCTTCCTAAAATGGCTGCCTGTCTATTCGGGGATGGGGTATTTGTCATTCCATTCATCCTTAAGATCTGAGAAAGTGTCTAAAGTGTTAAAGATAAAGAAAAATAAAACTTGACCTTTTATATGCCTAGGGAAAATCACTCACTGTATATTTTTAAAAATGTGCACTGATTTTTACTGTACAATTCTCAAAGTTAAACATTTAGAAGATCAAGTGCATCAGAGAAACATACTTACCTCATAGCTTCTTTCCTGTGCACGGTCACATACATCTCATAGACTCTCCCCTGGGGAATGGCCCCTGCAGGAATCAACAAGCTCACTCCTGAATAGCAAAGAGAAAAGCAGTCTTGTAAAACCTGTGAATCAAAAGGAAACTTTTGGAATGCTTTTGCAGCAACCAAAGGGGATGAGATGATTTTTTTTTTTTTTTTTTTTTTTTGCAAGTGTGTAACCCTAAGCCTGCTTTGTTTTCTCTAAAGACATGTAAAAATATTCATAGTTGCCCTGACTTCCTTCCTTATGGGCCTTACTAGTTACCACAATTCCCTCTGAACTGTTATGGAATACTTCAAGGAATGAGGTAATTTTTGAGCTCTTGTTTTATTTAAGGAACCAGACAGATGGTCTCACTGCTGTTTTACTTATAAAACAAGGAGAAAACCAAAAACTGCTATTAAAATTCCAAACAGCTATAACAATGCATTATTTGTAATTAAAAAAATTAATTTCCCACAAGATTCACAGAGTTAGGGAAATACTAACGTTAGCCTATCAAAACAAAACAAAACAAAAACAGAAATAAAAAACTCCAAACATTTATTTCTGAAATACCTGGTTAGCACCACTGTCATTCCACAATAGAATGAGTTCGTGAGGAACTTCTTTTATAATCTAAATCTCTAGGAAGTGAACAGATAGTTTCATTGTAATTGGTTACAACTTAGGCACTAACTGGTGCTCCACAGGAGGATGAACTGGGTGAGCTGCATTCTAAGGTAACTACCTAACAGTAATGTTGGAAAACCTGAGCTATCTTCAGGATCACCCAGAAAGCTTGTGGAAGCTATACCCAGGGTCTATGATTCAGAAGGTCTGGGGGTCATGGCAAGAATGTGCTGTCCTAATAAGTTGCCAGGTGATGCCCTACCCATTGGCATGCCCCCCTGGTCACTGTCATAAGGAGTGACTCAGGGTGGCTAGCACTCTGAAGACATTTGCTCCACCATTTTATTACCTTGAATGCTTGGCATATGTTGGCAACTCTTGCTAATCTGATCAATGCGATAGGGCAGGTTGCTCACCACTGCCTCTTAAATTTTAAGAATTTAGGACTCATTTGCTCCATCTCTTTCACCTAAGAAACCCTTGTAATATCACATATGAAGAGGCAGAAACTGAAAAGGGAAGGAAAACGCAGAATACTCTGAGTACTACAGGGAAAAAGCACCTTAGAAATAATTACAATGTTTAATGTAATAGAATATACCCTGGTGTAGTCATGTGATGTGTGATTATAAATACACTTTTATATCACGATTTTTAAAAACATGCATGAGAAGTAATGAGAAAAAAGTGAAGAAAGTTTTATGATTTTACCTCTGTAAAAGCTGAACAGAGAAAAGAAAATTGGAATTCTACTTTATAGTCCAAATTCATTAAATATCTATATAAACATATGGGGAGAAATGCTTTCCAGGCATTGAAACAAGGGACTGAATAAGAACAAAAGATAGGTTCATGTTCAGGCCTGGAGATCAATGGTCTATATAGTACTTCACTGTATTGTTTAAATATGACATTATCACATTAGGTTGATGAAGTTGCTTTGTAGTACTATATTCAACAATTCATAGCCTTGTCCAAAAGAATTAATTAAGATTCAGAGAGGGAGTTATTAGCCCTCTAATGGCTCAATGTTGGGAACCCATTGCTATTGTTGATTAATGATTTCCGATTTTTAATCCAATGCTCTCACTAAATGAAGTTCACCGTGAAAGACCTTTATGTGGCCTTTTCTTTAGATGCAAATAGAACTACATGACGAGTTCCAAACTGAATAATACTTTCAAAGGACATTTACGGGTAGAGATTTCAGATGGAGATATGAGAGGTCTGAGGGAAAATTTTATAAATACCTTACGGATAAAGACTGGAATGAAGATGTGATGTCTATTTTGATATCTCTGACGATCTGAACATTAGTATTCTGAAGTTTTTTCTTGCACTAGTAAATCACCTTGACCAATTGTTATGTTTTCTAATTAATATCCTTTTAAGGAACAGTGACAGCAGCTAGGGTCCTTGGTTTGATGTTGCCTCTAAAGTTCTACTAAAAAGGTCAATGACAGTTGTAAACTATAACTCAGCAGAAAGTTGTGAATAAACTATTTTTAGAGGAAGTGTTTGCAAAATTGGTTGGGGAAAGATAAATGGTTTTGCTGATTTTGTCTGAAGCAATATTTGATTTATATTGAAAACAGATTTATCATAGATAGGCTACATGTAACTTTTTAGGTCTAACAGAAACAAAAAGGACTGGGCACAAAGAGGACAGCTGTAAACTACATCTCCACCATTTGAGCTTTCATGGTTACCTGAGTTGGGGATAATCAGATGACCCCCAAGGGAGTTGAAGGTGCCAAATGCTGTACAAGATGGATCTGTCTGCCTGGCAAGACTCTGGTTCTTCAGGTTGAGAGCCTCATTCTCCAGCAAGGATTGCGTCATCTGGGGGGACAGCTTGGACGTAAACTCAGAGAGGTCATCTTGGGGAGTGACAGCACCTGAGGTGTTGTACACTTTGATTTTCAGGTTGGGCAGAGGATCCAGGATTGGAGAATTTGTCATTGGGATTTTGTCTGAGACATCATGCAGGGCATAGACAGGTCCCCTGTACATGGCTGCAGCCGATGTGAGGTCTGGGGGCACTGCCAGGAGATCTGAGTCAGAAAGAGAAAAGAATTCCATCTGAGTTCTCCATTTGGGTGACCTACATTTGTCAGGCTCCCTGCCCACTCTCCAAACCAAAAGCAAAGCACTCAGCCAATACTGGAGATGTAGAGACTCAGGCAGTGCTGAAAACACAGCAGCCAGGCCACTAGCATCTATTTTATTACTGGCCATTTCCAAGTGACCCAGCTCATTCTGGCCCATAACTTCATGTTACATTAAAGTTAGTGGGCTATTTAGCAGATAGGACTAGACAATAAGGCCCACAAGGAAATCACTGTTTGGTAAGCATTTCCTTTGTCTGAACTGGATTTGGGTTCATCTGTAAACCACTGCACTCAAAGCAATACAAGGTGACTCATCAAAGAAGGGGAGACAAAGAAACAAGGGGGTCAGTCAATATATCAACGTAGTTCTAGAAGGTAGAAGTCCAAATGTAGGACATGGAAACTATGGGAAAGAAAAAAGATAATTTGCACACCTAGTACATTCTAATTTGTTATGTGGACTGACACCAACCCAGTGAGCTTCGTGAAAGTTGCTGTCTTCATGGAGCTTACGTTCTAGCTGAACTGGATGAACCAAATGCCACTGATTTGAAGCCACACAGGGAAACTGCCCATTCAAGGGGCAGTCTGAGAAGTGGAAGGCCCACTCACCTTGTCTGGCTGCCTTGATGTTCACGGGCTGGAAACCCCCATTCAGTGCCGAAGAGTCAATGATATCAGATTCAAAGTCCCGGTGATTCTTGCGGTACACAAACAGGGCCACAACAACAGAGATGGCTAGGCACACTATCACCGCAATCACAATCCCAACATAGAGAGCCACGTCATCTGAGTCAGGAGCAGCTAGCAGGGATGAAGGAAGGAAATGTTGGACTAACTACTTGGAGAAATTTCCCACAGTGCACATATGTATTGCTGTAATTTTTTTCAGACATTTATCGCCTTTTTTATAGGTTAATTTCAAATCTATTTTGAAAGCTATATAAAATGACTGTGGCCTTTCAGTGGAAAATTATCTCTGATTTCTTTTTCTTTTTTACTCTGCATTAATCCACCCTCTAATCTATCTTATAATTGGGCAGCATAACAGACCATTTATTACTCACATAGAAAGAAACCAGAGCTAAAATCATCCCAACCCACAGAGAAAAAAATAAATGTATTATTCCTTTTATGTGAACAAAAGTTTAGAAGTGATTTTTAATTCACTAATAGTTATTTTAAAAACACAAACACTTTAAAAAATATATGGCATGTTTTGAGTCTGTGTATTTATTGATCAAGAATATTTTCCTCATTATTCCAGGTCATACAATTACTTTCCCTTCCTCTCTCCTTACTACTAATTAAATGCAGGGGTGTGTGAGAATAGTGTAACTAAGCCAAGAAAGTATTAGCAGCAAACACTGGACTAGAAAGGCATGCTTTCAGATGGCCTAGGTCACAGGCAGAGGTTAAGGCCATGTTGTTCTCCAAGTCCAGACTTTTGGTCCAGACACACTATCACCACCAAGGTCCTCAAGCTTCTCATGGGCTCTTGCAAGACAGTTATGTCTGAGCCTCTTGTTCCTGGAATGTATAACTCTACAGTACATTAAGGTAGATACAGGCCTGGATCAGTGACCAAAAAATGTCAGGTTACCCCTGATGCCAAGTGAGCTTTGATCACTACAGGGTGCAGACCATTCGGGGCCTTTTTTTGGGTAAAGGAAGCAAATAATCCCTATACATACTGCCTGTTTCCTTAGTGGCATGAAACACGCTGTGATCCAACTGGAATAGGCAATAAAACTGGTAATTATATATCAGGAACAAAATTAAATCCTTGCAGAATTGCGTTGCCAGTGTTAAGTCTCTATCTTCCATATTCTTTGACCACAAAAGAGTTTGTCAAAGATAACAAAAGCCACTCTATTCTCTGAAAGATATGGGGTCACTTTGGTTCTTCAGATGGTCAAGGACAACCTTAAATTTTATGATCAATTTTATATACATAAGCATTTTTGAGGTAGGGAGAATTTTCAAATGCATAAGTCCTGTGACCTAAAATGTGACGAAGCCGTGTTCTCTCTTCCAAGATTCACACACAGTTCATTTGAGAAAACAGCTCATCCTTTCCCTCATCAGTGGCGCAGGTGCTAGCTCACAGGCTGGTGTCATGGTGGCCTCCACAAGCTGGAGGCATTAGCAAATTTTCTGTCAGAAATTGCCCCATCTCTTTTGGCATACTGTGTTTAAATGTCAAGGAATTATGCTTCTTAACAACAACAACAAAAAAAATCATCCTTCCTAAAACTCCCAAAATATCCACTTTCCCATTAATCAAATCAATCTTGGTTTACTTTTTCTACAAAACAAGAGAAAGTGAGTCCCAAACATTCGTGGTTGTACGAGTGTGGTCTTCCAAGTGCTGCACTCTCTGCTACTGCTGGATTTTATTTGGACCCTGCCACAGAATTCTAAAGTCTGGTCAGAACATCATATGTAAATTCTTAATGTTTTACTTCAGTAGGCCATGATTACTTATTCAACAGCCATGATTCCTA
The DNA here is from genome assembly GCA_004027025.1 of Myocastor coypus. NCBI lineage: Eukaryota > Metazoa > Chordata > Mammalia > Rodentia > Myocastoridae > Myocastor > Myocastor coypus. Next base: position 66,416 of record PVJA010000979.1, read on the forward strand.
GCACAGGCAAGAGATAGGCATTTTTATCATCCTTTTCCTTTTCAGCATCTGAACCCTGACCTTTATTTCTATCAGCACATTTCGTGTCTGCCTTCTCAGTTACTGGGCTCAAGCTTTAAACGATAGACTGATAGATTGGAAAGCTGGCAGAGGCTCGCAATGACCCTTTCTTCTCTCCAGCATTGGAAATCTAATTTGTTTTTCATGTTAGAATACATTAGGCTCCTATTTTCTGTGTACACATCTGTGATCCAAAGAAAGGCAAACTGGAACTGGGGGCAATAATGTTAAACAATTATTCAGCAACATAAATCCAGACATCAAACTTACAAGCAAATCCATATTCATTCTGGGTTCTCTGTTCAGTTGAAATAGGATAAATGAAACCTTGAAAAGAAAAAAAAAATGAAACAAAAACGGAAACAAAATCAAATTAATGTAGGAAACAAAATGCGAAGCATGAAAAATGGTTTAATTGAAAGAAAAGGGAAGGCAACCTGTGGCCCTTTAAAATTCTGGTTCAGTACAGAGTTATAATTTCATTTTATTTTTTGTATCCCTGTCTGCACTGGAGCCTCACTAAGAATTAATAAGTAGGCAGATTGAATTTCAGAGCAAAAACTGGTCTCGAGTCACTAACTTTGGAGTGCTTAAAGTCTTTCTTTTATTGAGCATAAACTCTAATGGATCTAATTTATTTCAGACATCAAGGGTCATTAGCATAAGGAAAATCTTTTTTCCTTATCCCTGCCATATGCCTTAATTCCCAGGACATACTCAGCAAGGTTCTAAACAGTTTTTTCTTTCTTATTTAATCATAACAGCTTGCTCTTGGTCTAATAGAAATAAAGAAGACCTGTCTTCACTGGTCAAAGGTTAAATACCCGTTTACTGCACTGAGCTGTGACCACCTCTCCCTGCCCCCTCCTGTTCAAATCCACTTTTTGGATTTTCTGTCATGTCTAGTCCCTTTCATTTCATAGGAATCCAATACGGATAGCCCAGGGGCTGAGCAGGTTGTCAATACAATGGGAACTGGATGTTTTTAATTTAAAATCATTCAAAAATTGATAGGGCCTAAAGGGCATAAGGTTATTTATTTTAGAGATTTAGAAGAATAATATTAGCTGGACAAAAATACTAGCCTCATGAAAATGAAGTGAAAATGAAGTGAACATGAAGAAGTGACATTATAAGTTTTCATGTTAATGTCTTATTGAATCAGGAAACTAATAATAACAATAACAGTACTAATAATGATAATATGATATGAATAAAGACAGAAAAACTCTTATAAAAGGTAAAGCAATGTTTTTGAAATTAAAAAAAATCTGAGAGCAGATTTCAAGTATAACTTATAACTGGCACTCACAGTTCTCCAAGGGTTAATATTCTGCAGCATATGAATTAATCAAATAATGTGGCTCCACTTGGATTAATCAAATGAGGAAGAACACAGAACAAACATAGCATTCAAGGGCAAAAAATATAGGGAGACTGCAAAAATTATGATTAACTGGTTCAAAATGAAAGATTTTTGAGACTTTTATACTAAAAGCAACTCGAAGTAATGCCCAGGTAGCTGTTCCATAGTTTGCAGAACTTTTGGTCCTTACAAACTATTTACCTATTTGGAGAACTAATTCTGGGGAGACACATGGCACTACTTTAATGAAAGAGAGGTTTGCTATCACACAGATAGGTTTGCTCTGAATTAATTTTTAATGCTTTATTTTAGAGCAAGGATTGCAACCTTCTGCTCAGTTTTATAAATATTATATTCCTTATCATGGCTGTCTGAGTCCATGTATTAGGTTTGATTTTCATTTTTAAACATCTCTGTCTGGTAATAACCTTTTCCCATTTGTATTCTGTGAACTCAGTAAAAGGACATCTGAGACATACACAGGCTTTATTTCAGAAACTCAAACAAGTTCATGTTAGTGGGAGAGAAGAAAAGGATGCCATCCTTTGGAAATGGCGCTGTGCAGCAGAGAGATGCTGAAGACTTATTTTTACAGGTGAGAGGGAGAGCAAGGCACTGGGTATGAAACGGGATACTTGGAAATGTTCCGCTGTTCATCTGGAAAATCTTGTCAAGGACACAGATGTAGGAAGTTAGGTAGCAGGGTGGAGGCTTATGGTGCTGCCATCAGAGATAAATAACACAGCCCGAGATTCCAGCCTCACTACCGAACTCCTGCTCTCATTAGGCCAAGAATAACGGAAAGGAATTTTGTAAATTTAGTTTTATTTTTTATTTGTTTATTTTTTTCTGTATTTAGGACAGGGTCTATTGAATTCCTGGTGATCTCCTGTTTTCACCCTCCTAAATGCTGGGATAACAGGTGTGCATCACCACGCCCAGTCTTAATCTCAGTCTCAGTGTGCCACAGGGGCAGGAACAGGATGGAAGGTGGGAATCGAACCCTGGCCGCTGCACTCTGCATAAGCAGGTGCTTTAGTGTGCTGAGCTATCAGGTTGGCCCCGTAAATTTAATTTTAATTTGTGCTTTCTCTTATTGAGATTATCTAAAGGTGAGAGCAATATTTTCAATATTTTGAAATACAATGAAGATATATTTTTCTGATATTTATATCTAACTATAGCCACAGAATCAAAATTTACTTTCTCATTCTCACAACCAATACCCTGAGCCCTATTCCATTCTAGGCTCTGCTCTAGCCAGGGGAGATACTTTCCTATGTCTAGGGTACTTCCATTATATTTTCACACAAAATAAGTCAGTATGAAAAGTGGCAGATAAATTGAAATGCTTAAGAAGTCCTTTTAACAATAAATTTTTAAAATGTAATATGATTGGAGATATCAGGATGGCCAACTCACAGAATTGGGGAAGGCGTTTTGCTTTTTTGGTTGTCTGTTTGTTTGTTTGCCTATAAAATTTGAGCTGAGTATTTATGATGAGAAGGAATCACCCAGGTAAAAATAAAGAAGCAGAAATGATCCAGTGTGCAAGGGCCTCATCTAAGATCAGAGTGGGAAGAGCTGGACATATGGGGAAAGGTAGGATGGGGGTGGGGCACGCAGCCCCCAGACCATGTAGGCCTGATGGCTCAGAGTGCAGAGTTTCAATTTTATCCAAAAAAAAAAGTGCTATACCTGTGACTGAATTTAATTTTGAAAAAAAAAAAAAACCCAAAAACAAACAAAAAAAATCATTTTTTAAAAAAATAGAAAATAAATTTCAAAACAAGCAAACTGGGATTTTTCAGATGATTTTTGGCTTAGGAGACATCCAACAATAAATCTATCCATATACTTGATGAAGTGTTTACATTTCTAAAGTAAAAACACACAAAAACTCACTACTACTTATTCTTCATAGCCAATTAGAACTAATCTAGCAAAATGGTTACTTTACTACATGGGAAAACTTAAATCAGACTGGTATTAAGTGTGGTCATCATAGCTCAACACCCAATTTACTCTGTTATGGAAACACTGATGAAGTTTTGGAAGGCTACCCTAAAACACTTTTTCCATCTCTTTCAAAACACTTCTGCACCTAGAAGTGAAACATCACTCAGACAGCTGGGATTCAGAGAAGAAAGGGATTACTGTCCATGCCCTAAAGGAGGGGAACATAGCACTTTCCTGTGTCTGCCTTTATGCATGTCCATCTAATCCATCTCTTGTAGAACAACTGGGAACATTTTATTCAGCTAATGAGGTGACCCTGCTGAGATTTGTCCTACCAATAATGAAAAATAGCACCTCTTGCAGAACACAGTGAAAAATAATTGTTTTTAGTGTCACTACCATCAACGAGGTTCTCAAGTTAGGGACTGCAGTCAACTTCCCTGCTACTTGAAAGAAAGGCAGACTGAAAAACACCAGGGCTGTCAGCCAAGGCACTGAACACTCATGAACTTGAGCTTGTCAGCTCCATGAACTTCAGTTTGACCTGTAGCTCGGCCCCTTTAGCTGTGACTGCTTGGACCAACTACTTTCCTTCTTTAAGCATCACTTTTCTAAAATGTGTGAGGGCTACAAGTACTTGTTTTTATAGCTGTTGAAAGGATAAATGAGGTTTGTAAAGTGCTGATCCACTGAAAGTAATCAATAAATGAAAAATTATATCATGACACACATGCTAAGCTGGACTAAGATGCTTGCTTATTAAGGGATTTTATCTGTAGCGTCAATGCAGCTTACTATTTAACAGGTGACCTTAGGACACTTGTTTAATTTCAGGTTCCCCAGCTATAATAGAGGAACTCAGTTCTTCTGAGAAACTATGAGTACAATGGATTCATAAGTACTTCACAGTCTTTCATCCTCTCTCTTGAGCAAAGTTTGTGCCTCGACTTCATCAATCCTAGTAAAGAAATGTGTTTCATAAGCAACTTTCCAGGGCCAGAGTTAAAACTGCTGCTGTTCAACAGGTTTCTCAATCTGAAATGGTGCTACTGCCCACAAAATACCCAGAAAAGGGGAAAGGTGCTGATGTTTTGTCATATGATTTGGGGGCTTTAAAAAAAAAAAAAACATTTAATGAGTGGAGGGCAAACATAGTAAATGCCTTGCATTGGGAGGGTGTCTTCCTAAGATGCCCTTAGGAAGATATGTCTAGAGAAGTGCTCCTCCATGGATGAAAACTATGAGGTTTGTCTCTCTTGGACTGAGAGGAGACATAAACATGGAGTCTGAGGAAGGGAAGGGTGCAGCAGCCAATCCAGGAGCCCACCCAGAGTGGGCCATAGTGGAACTGTTTATTCCTTGTACACTCTTTACAAAGTTATTTTTAAAGGAAATTTACTTTGTAAAGAGGAGATTTCCCCATCTGGCCCACATGCCTGCCTGGTAAGGACCCTCAGTCCACCTCCATCTCCTGGCTCCTCCAGCCTAAGCTCCATTCCTGAAACCATCCACCGTCCCATCTGGCATCCCATCTGGCCCGCATGCTTGCTGGACTGCTCAACTCCAGACCTCTGACTCCACCCACAGTCCTGACCCACGGGGCTTCACAGCAGCCAGCGGCCCGAGCTCCAACACGCAGCCAGGCATGTCTGGAGGGGAACAAGCTTGGTGGATCCAGAGCAAACTCCCATAGGTGCTAACAACATAACTTCACCAAAGTGCAGAGATCACTGCCATACAAAATAATAATGATAAGAAGTAAGATGAAATCGCAGGGCCAGAACCCACCCAAATCCAATACAGGAGACATTACCATGGAAGAAAATGGGAATCATGCAGCTGAAACCTCTGAATCTGAGGTAGACAGACAAGTACAGAAATGTATAGAGCAACTCAGATCAGAGATAACATCTGAAATAAAAAAAGAAATGCTTGAATTAATAGAATCTGAAGTTGAAAAACAATTGCAGAAATGTATAGAGGAAACCAGAACAGAAATAATGCCAGAAGTAAAAAAAGACAGGTCTAAATTAATAGCATCTAAAGTAGGGGAACAAATGGAGGAAAGTAAAGAGGAGGACAGAGCAGAAGTAATCTCTGAACTAGAGAGAGGAAAGATAACTATAACAAAAGACTTAAATAATATTAAGGAAGACATTGATAAAAAATTAGAGGAGAACAGAAAAATGAAGGATTCCTTGACTGAGCAATATAGGAAAGAAATAGATCGCATGAAACAGTTTCAAAGAGGCATACAAGAAAATAAAATCTCAATCACAAGCTGGGAAAACCATATGAATGGAAGTGAAGATAGAGTTTCAGATCTTAAAGACATAGTCACAGCCAGTGAAAAAGTATGAAAGGATCTCTTAAAAACAACTAGGATGCAGGAAAAAGAAATTCAACATCTGCAAGATGATGTGAAAATGAACAATGGGAGATTAATAGGAATCAACGAGAAAGAAGGAGTTGAAAGAAATGATATAAGAAGAATATGGGCAGAAGTAATAGAAAACTTCCCAAATATGAGAAAACAATTCAATATTCAGGTAACTGAAGCATATAGAACTCCAAATAGTATCAACCCAACTAAAAACACACCCAGACATATAATAGTGAAGATGTCAGAAATCCAGCCAAAGAATAATATACTAAAAGCTGCTAGAGAAAAGAAACAGATCACATTTAAAGGAAAATCCATCAGAATAATGGAAGATTTCTCTTCACAAACCATGAAGTCAAGAAGAGCATGGAGCAGAGTGGTTCAAGTCCTCCATGAAAACAAATTTCAGCCCAGACTGCTACAACTGGCAAAATGCTCCTTCAAGTATAAGGAAAAAGTGAAATATTTCCAGGATGAGGAATACATAAAGAATTTCATGACATCAAAACCAACACTACATACTATACTAACAAATATTTTAGAGAGGGACCAAAACGACCCGAATTCAACAAAAGAGAACAGAAAGATCCCACCAAATAGGTTAACCAACTAAGCATAGGAGAAAAAGTGGTAAACAGTAGTAAATAAAAGTCATGTCAATCATAAGTCAGTACATTTCAATTATACCATCAATGCAAATGGACTCAATTCTCCAATTAAAAGAAATAGACTGGCAGAGTAGATAAGAAAAGAAAACCCAACAATATGCTGTATACAAGAAATACACCTAACTCATAAAGAAACTCATAGGCTAAAAGTTAAAGGAAGGAAAACATTACTACATGCTCCACCACCTCAAAAAAAAAAAAAAATAATAATAGCAGGGGTAGCAATCCTGTTTGCAGACAGTCTAAATTTCAAACCAACATTGATCAAGTGAAATAAAGAAGGTCACTACATATTGGTTTGGGGAAAAATTCAAGATGAAGAGGTAACACTCATAAATATGTATGCACCCAACATGGGAACAGCAAGTTATATAAGACAAACTTCAAAGGACATGAAAAATTTAATATCAAATACCACAATCTTAACAGGAGACCTTAACACCCCCTTATCCAAAAAAGATAGGTCAAGCAGACAAAAAAATTAGCAAAAAAGTAGCAGAACTGAACCAGAACTTGGAACAACTGGACTTAGTGGACATACACAGAGTGTTCTGTTGAACCACTTCTGAATACACATTTTTTTCAGCTACATATGGGACATTTTCTAAAATAAACCACCTATTAGTGTACAGATCATGGTTAAGTATATGCAAGAAAACAGAAATTATCCCATGCATATTATCTGACCACAAAGCAATCAAATTGTAAATAAATGACAAAAGAAACCATAGGAACTCCAGGATTACATGGAAATTAAACAACATTCTTCTCAGCAACAATTGGTTATAGATGAAATTAAACAGAAATTAAACAATATCTAAAATTCAATGAAAATTCAAACACATCCTACTGGAATTTATGGGATGCAATGAAAACAGTTCTTAGAGGGAAACTTATAGCTCTGAACTCATACATTAAGAAAACAGAACAGCAACAAATAAATACTCTTATGCAGCACCTAAAACAACTATAAATGGAAGAGCAAATAAAACCCAAAGGCCAAAGGCCGGAGGAAATTATAAAGATTAGAGCAGAAATTAATTTAATTGAGACAAATAAAACAATATAAAGAATTAATGAATCCAAAAGCTGGTTCTTTGAAAGATTAAATAAAATTGATAAGCCCCTAGCTAACCTCATCTAAAAGAGGAAAGAAAGGACTCAAATTCAATCAATGAGGAATGAAAAGGGTGAAATTACTACAGATGCAGCACAGATTCAGAGGACCATAAATAACTACTTTGAGAATCTTTACTCTCACAGATTTGAAGACACAGATGAAATGGACAGATTTCTAGAAAAGTACAAATTACCAAAACTGAATCAAGAAGACATGAGAACTCTCAATAACCTAATAAGGGCCAGTGAAATATGAAATGTAATAAAAAGCCTACTGACAAAGAAAAGCCTGGGACCTGATGGATTCACCCCTGACTTTATAGAAGACATAATCCCAATACTCCTCAAACTCTTCAGGGAAATTTAAAAGGAAGCAATCCTTCCAAAACAATTCCTAGATGCAAGTATTACACTGATACCACAACCAGAGAGAGATGCAACTAAAAAAGAAAACTACAGGCCAGTTTCTCTCATCAACATAGATTCAAAAATTCTCAATAAAATCCTCACCACTAAAATACAACAAATCATCAAGAAGATTATACACCATAACCACGCAGGATTCATTCCAGGGATGCAAGGATGGTTAAATATATGCAAATCTATAAATGCAATACACTATATCAATAGAGCCAAGACCAAAAATCACATGCTCATCTCAACTGATGCTGAAAAGGCCTTTGATAAGGTCCAACACTCATTCATGTTCAAAGTCCAACAAAAAATTGGAATAGAGGGCCTCTGCCTCAATCTGATAAAAACCATCTACGACCACCCAACAGGTAACATAATTCTAAATGGGGAAAAACTGAAGTCTTTAACTCTTAAATCTGGTATAAGACAAGGATGTCCCCTATCACCACTTCTATTCAATATAGTTCTGGAATCATTAGCTATAGCCATTAGACAAAAAAAGAGAAATAAAAGCAATAACAATAGGTAAAGAAGAAGTTAAACTATCACTATTTGCAGATGACATGGTAATCTACTTGGAAGACCCAAAAAACTCCACACAGAAGCTACTAGAATACACAAATTCAGTAGCATAACAGGCTACAAAGTCAACACACAAAAGTAAATAGCATTCCTCTACACAGATAACAAATTGAGAGAGAAATTAGAGTAAACAATAACTTTTATGATAGCACTGAGGAAAATGAAATATTGAGGAATTAACCTAAGGAAGTGAAAAACCTTTTTAATGAAAACTACAGTACTCTGAAAAAAGAGATCCTAGAAGACTTCAGAAAATGGAAAGATATTCCCTGCTCCTGGATAGGGAGAACCAACATTGTGAAGATGGCTATACTCCCCAAATTATTATACAGATTTACTGCAATTCTTATCAAAATACCACCAACATACTTCACAGACCTGGAAAAATCACTCCTAAAATTTATTTGGAACCAAAAAAGACCCAGAATTGCAAAGACAATTCTGGGCAATAAAGGTAAGGCAGGAGGAATTACAATTCCTCAACTAAAGTTATACTACAAAGCTACGGTAGCAAAATCGGCATGGGATTGGCAAAAAAAAAAAAAAAAAGACCTGAGGATCAGTGGAATAGATTAAAAGATGCAGAAGCAAAAACAAACACACTCAGCTACCTTTTCTTTGACAAAGGGGCCAAACACACTTACTGGAAGAAAGATAGCCTCTTTAACAAATGGTGCTGGAAAAACTGGCTCTTTACATGCTGAAAACTAAAACTTGACCCAAGTCTATCACCATGCACTAAACTAAAGTCAAAGTGGATTAAAGATCTAAATATTAAAAGAGAAACATTGAATCTCCTGAAATGGAAAGTGGGAGAAAATCTTGAAGACATTGGGGTAGGTAAAAAAAATTCATGGACAAAAATCAAAATGCGCGTTTAACACTTGAAAGTATCAACAAATGCGACCTCCTCCAGCTAAGAAATTTTTGCACCTCAAAAGAAATTACCAACAGAGTGAAAAGACAACCCACAAATTTCAAAAACATTTGAACTAATAAGTTTTCAGAGAAAGGTCTTCTATCTAGAATTTATAAAGAACTAAAAACCATTAGGGTCCCACAATTCAAAGACCCAGTCCAGAAACGGGCATCTGAGATGAACACACACTTCTCAGAGAAAGAAATGCAGCAAGCCTATAAATACATGAAGAAATGCTCCACATCGTTAGCCATCCATGAAATGTAAATCAAAACAACACTTAGATACCATCTCACCCCAGAAAGAATGGCTATCATAAAGAAATCAACCAGCAACAAATGCTGGAGAGGCTGTGGGGAAAGAGGAACCCTTCTCCACTGCTGGTGGGAATGCAGATTGGTGCAACCATTATGGAAAGCAGTGTGGAGGATCCTTACAAAGCTAGAATTGGAAGTTCTGTTCAATCCAGCTATCCCCCTACTGGGAATTTTCGCAGAAGAACTGAAAACATCATAGTATAGTGATATTTGTGCACCTATGTTTATAGCAGCCCAATTTGTAATAGCCATATCTTGGAAACAACCAAAATGTCCATCATTTGAAGAATGGTTGAAAAAAATGTGGTATTTTTATACAATGGAATATTACTCAGCTATAGAGTATGATAAACTGGAACACTTCATATATAAATAGATGTATATTGAACATATACTCATAAGTGAAATAAACCAGACCTGCATTTGTAAATATTGTGTAGTCTCCCTGTTATAAGAAATCTAAAGAAGAAGTAAAAATGGAAAGGCATAACACAGCTGAATGGAACTCAGAGACATAGGAAACAACACTAAAACTATGCTTGGAACGCATATCTTCTGGACTTTTAGATGTGTACTACTTCTAATGTAAACTCAGTTACTGCTATACTCTCTCTCAAGTAAATGGTTGGTTAACAAAAAAATAAAGAAGGGTATTAATGGAGAATAAGAAACTAGGCAAAAATGCCATAGGCTTACAGACTATAATTTTTTTCATCCTTAGATTTCTAAATGTCTATGCAAAAATGTGTAACTGCTTTCATCACATTGTATAGAGATTTCTTAAAATATCAATTATTGAAGGAAAATACCAATGTCAAGCCAAGTCTAAGATGTTTGATATTCAGAAAGGCAGTGATGTTGAACTCAATTACCTATGTTATAGAGTAATAGTATCACGAAGCTTCTCTGCTGGAGGGTTGAGAATGTAAATTAATAGACAAAAAATTCCAGAAAAAGAAGGGCTACAAGGATAGCCATCATTTTGGCTCTAGCCTTTCAAGGTCAGTGAGGACCCAGGACATAACAGAACCTGCGCTGTAACATCCTATAAGTCAGTGGTTTCTGAAATTTTCTGGTCGAGAAGATTATGGCACCTCAGAGGAAAGGGATAAATGAAGTACAGTGTGTCTAGGGAGAGTCACCTGGGGAGAAAATATTCTCTCAGGCTTTCATAGAGAGCAAACTGGTCAAGCAAGGGCTGTGACCCATCCTGATGGCTGACACTGACAACAGTTCTACAAAGCACTGTATTTGGTTCCAAAGTTAATCCTGAGGAGACTTGACCTTGGAAAATACAAATGATGAAAGTTTTGTTAGACGTGACTTGCTTTAACTAGCTCTTTATCACTCAGCAGAAAAGCTTAATTACGAGGCATGAAAAGCAGAGCTAGATTAGTATGGTAAGCTGTAAAAACTTTAAATCAACAGCCTCCAACATTTCCAGCTTCACCAGTAACCCAATGGAATTATGGAACATTGGACTATGTATACAACTACTTCCTCTTAGTTCAAGTTCAAAGAGAAAAAAAATTTTCTTTACCAATATCAATTAGAAAATTTGTCTACACCCTGTGCTCTGTATAACTATTATGAGGACAACAATATGCAACGTGTCAATTATTGAGAGTATACTACTAATGTGTTTTGAAACTCTCATATTGTTATATCTTATTAAAAGTAATAAAAATAATAAAGAGTTTTTGCTAAACTGGGGTATGAATAGGGACTGAAGATATCCCTGTTAAGATAAAATTTAAGTTTCCCTCAAAGGCATAAACAGTTAAAAAATGAGAGCAGGCCTTATATTTTGTTTTATGTCATCCGGTACTGGGGAATCAACACAGGGCCTCTGTATTAGCTACAGCCCCAGCCTTGACCCCTTTTTTGAGGCAGGATCTTATTCAGGAGCTAAGGTGCCCAAGGCCAGTTTGAATGTGCCTTCCTACCTCCTCAGCCTCCCAGAGCCAGGAGCAACAGTATAACTGTGGAGGCCATGTTCCTTTGGTTAGCAGGCCTCCTATAATTTCAAGAGATTGGCTAGTAGAAGCTGTTGCAATGAGGAGTTCAAAATGTGAGAACTGATATGTTCAAAGTCACTGAATATTTTGAAAAATCACAAAGATTTGATCTCCACCTTCTTCTCAGAAAGGCTGAGTGATGTGCCAGCTTTGCACTGACCAACCCCGAGGAACACACTTCAACTTTGGGCTGATGCATGTGTGCACTGCTAATATTACCGTTACTTTCTGGCTGAAGGTATCAAATGCCTTGAGGGAGGAATGACTTCTCTAATTTATTAGACTTGGGTGAGAGGCCCTACAGTTTTCAGTTGATGTCCAACTGCTATAAAAAGTCAGAGCCTATATCCAACTTTCTTAAAAAGGAAATAGAAGTCTTCTTTATATCGTATTACAGTAGGTAAAACACAGTATCTTTATGGATGTTTTTTGGCTAACATCACATAATTGCTTAATTATCTACCTGAGCACAACATGTTTAATGAGTTTACATTTGGAAATTCTTAGAGACAATGCTAGAAGCCAAGTGTAAATCTGTTTCCCCAATAAATAGCAATTTTTTAGGGCCTTTCAAAAGCTTTTCTTTTTATGTAATGCAGATAGTACGTGATAGGTAAAAATTATAATTTTATGATATGCAAAAAAGATAATATAAGTTATATGCCATGAGTAATATTTTCATGGAAAAAAGAGTAAGAAAGTGAAATCATGGCATAAGGGAGGTTATTATACCTGAGCATTACTGACCATGTTTAAATTCAAGACCAAATCTGCGCCATCACTACTTGAAAACCCCTATAATTTCAGAGTTACCATAGATTGCTAAGTATGCTTCCTCAGAGAGCATCCTATCTCTTGGAGCATAGGATGGCAATGAGCTTCACATTACATTCCTGGGAACAGAGAGTGAGGGCTGGGTGAAACTTCAGCCTTTGAACTACCACCTTGGACTTTATAAGTACTAATGAACACTAATCAGTAAACTCAGATGACATGATATAAATAAATGGGGATCTATATGTTGTATGTGCTTACATATTTCCTGCTCTATTTGGAATTCAACTGATTGGATGAACTAACATTAGCGACTTAGACTGCAATATACATATCTCTCCATCAACATTATTATTGATACTAATGATATTTAGAAAGGTAAAGTAGTATACAGTGTTGTCTCAAGTGAGACAGCTTCCAAGTAGTATTTATTTTCATTTCAACTGTGCATTAAACAAACAAACAAAAAAGTACAACCAAACCCTAGCATTTCTATGCTAAGGTAACACAGAACCTTGCTAAAATGATGTAGCTGCTAATGCATGGTAAGTACATTGTGTTTGCTATAAAACCCTACAGTAAAGAAATATTTCAATGAAAAACATCATTTCTCTCAGCAATGATTCTATGAGGGAAAAGTAAATAAACATCATCCAGAGGGATTCTTATACACCAGAATATTTCATTTTAGAGCATTATAGTTAGCGACCACTGAGGTTAGCATCCAATAACCTGCATGAAAACAGGCTTAAAAATAAAACAAATTCATCTTCACATGCTGGGTCTAGCAATTGTTTGTTGGTGTTGAGTAAGCTACTTCCATTCTATGCTTCACTTTATTCCTTTGAAAAAGAGAACTTTTATTAGGGGATTATCAACAAATACTCCACAAAATCTTCATTTTGCTCTGCTTTTTTACTTTTTGGGCATTAATTAAATTGAAGTTGAGTAAGTTTTGCCTCATCTTGGCCAGGTCAAGATTGAAAGTTGCGGTCAGAAGCAACAGGCCAGAACTAAAATCAGTGTATTAGGAAGAAAGTGAAGAGAATTTAAATTAAATCTGAAATTCCTTCAACTACAAAACTAAAGACATAGTGATACTTATGTCTTCCACATTCTGAGTGAGAAGCACTGATATGTTCTTCAGGGATACCTAAAACAATGCTGTCTATGTATAGTAGAAGTCTAAGAGTCAAAACTGTCTTTAAATAAGGTACCAAACTTCTGGCCAAAATGGAAAACTGTAGCATTTTATAAGGTGGTCCTGCTTCCCTTAGAGGTTTCCTCATTATGTCACAATGTAGAGTTGGTTATATTACCTGAGTGCACATAAATCGATCTTAGGATACTGTATTTATAAAGGGGGATTGATCTTTATACACAGGGCTGAGCGTTCCAGTTATACGGTGACACATGTGCTCAGTTGTAGTTTGTAAGAGTGGTAACTGTGTTCTCTACAAGTTCATGTGTCTAAGTGGCCAAGTATTGAATTAGTTTTAGTCATATTTATCGCCTGGAAATAGACTGGACAACTTCACAACTTTTTCCATTTTCCATTGTTAGAAGAGTACTTTGTTTCCAATAATTTCTCCACTCTCCTTGACCTAGCTGTGTTGCTACACTGAACTGAAATGGGGGATTTTCTCACCCCAATTACAGTCTTCTTGGATGCAAATGTTGTTATTAAAACCTCAAGGACCATTCAGAATAAACCCGTGCATCTTCTCTTTCTTTCCTTTCAGGTCAGTTCTTATCTTGCAGCCCCATCCGGGCTGTACTAATGATGTCAAAGGTCAGGTCTGTCAAAGCCATCAAGGGTCCTTTATTGTAATTTACTACCCTTCTGAGAGTTTATTTATTGATGGAGCTTATGGAACTCCAAATAAATGAATATATAAATTCTAGGACATGTCAACAAAAATTGAGAAGAACATTTGGTTGTCCCTGACGTCAGTCCCCAAGTTTGCTCTGGTAATCTGTGGCTCCAGCTCTCAGGGCAGCTGGCTGCGTGGCACTAAGCTGGTTGGAGTGCCCTTCCCAGCAGTCACTAGCTACACCCTTCAGAAAATGAATGGCAGATTACTGATGCCCCAGACATGGAAGTCTGCAGTGTAAATGCTAGCAACTTAACTGATCAGTTCAGCACAAACTCCCAAGTGCTTTTCAGTGGCAGACTCCATCTGCATCAGTGCTTTCACAGAATAACAACAGCTGAATTCAAAGATGATAATATTTGTATGTTCCTAGGGTAGGAAAAATATCTGACAGCAAAATCGAAATCATGTAGTTTACTAAAGTAATGGGGCTGAATCCTAGGATTTTAGGCAAAAAAAAGCACATTTAGCTAATGCCCTTGGGCCTGCACCCTGGTGATTTGGAAGGAGCCCTGTAGAGCTGCTGATGTGTACAGGGTCATTTTCTGGATCCCTTCAAAGCCTTCCTGGGGGTGAAGATCTGGCTTTTGTCTTCTTGCACAAAGCTGACTGGGCCCTGTAGGTGTTCATCGAGTTTCTATGAGATCAAGTTTCTAACCACATCCCTGCTTTCAAAAGCAGGAAGATGTTTTACCAGAAAGGAAAAACAGCAAACCACAGTGATTAAGCCGGAGACTGTGGAGCACTGTGTTGGGCAGGTGGTTCATGCACAGAATATTTATTTGCCAGATGGGACACTACATGTATCAAGATCTACACAAACACAGCTATGACATCAGCTTCTTCCAATTGCAGATAAAAACACTCACTGTCTAACATTCACAATTATGCTTTCCTATCAGACTTCATGCTGAGAACTGCCCCAGGAACTTACTAGCACCTCTGTGAATGCTTATCATGCGTGGCTATAAATACGTCATCCCGAAATCAGGACAGGACAGCTAGTAAGCTAAATGCTCTCCCACATGAAACGCACTTGGGATCCCAAGGGCCCTGATCCACAGCATGTCCATGCTGAATTAACATGTAGCAAGCTTTGCTATTTCCTCTGGTGAGAATTAATAAAGAAGTATGAAATATAAATGTTTTAATGAATAGAAAGTGCTGAGCTTGCAGAATGTGTAACATTTTAATTTCTTCAAGACAAGAAGTTCATTGATGCAGACAAAATTCCACCAGTTCTTATTTGTGAAATTGCAATTTTAAACATGCCTTCTATGACATAAGCCTTCTTGGGCAAGAAGGACTATTTCAGAATTCTGATTTAAACTCTTATATATACCTGTGGCAGAACTTCAATGTGAAATTAGGATTAAAAGCTAAAATCTATAGAATTAATCAAAGGAATGTGATCACCTAATGCAATGGATTTGCAAATATACATAAATCCTCATTTCTAAACCGATATGCATGCATGATGTAGGCTTTGCAGTCCTGGAGACTAATCAGGGCATTCATGCTGAGCTGCAGCCTCAAGACTTTATTTTCTTTGAGACAGAGTCTCCCTAAGTATCTAAGTTGTCCACACTGGGCTCCTCAAACTTGTAGTCTTCCTGCCACAGCTTCCCAGAGTGGTGGGATTACAGATGTGTGCTGCCACATCTGGCAAACTAAGTAAATCTTACAAATTCACTATAAAGTGATAAAAATTCAAAGTTATCACGTCTTAGTAATACAGTTTTATCCTAACATGTAAATATGCTTACTGGCTTAGCATATTTTAGGAAACTTCTGAAGGATTTTCTTTTTTCCTGAATATCTTTTTTTCTAGGTCCTGTTCTTTCCCTTTCACTCTCTTTGCCCACCATTTCATGTTTGCTTATTGCAACAATATATTGCAAAACAGAAGGGGGCTACTTTCATATCATTTTAGGGATGATAGTAAAGCAGCCAGATGATTTTGTCTGATTTATTTATTTATTTTGTCATAATAATGACAATTCATGACCTTGCATTTGCCAGGCAGGCACTTATGCCACAGAGCTAGCTCCCCTGCCCCAGCAGCCGGATTAATTTTGGACAGACAATGTGAATGACCTTCCACTACAGCCTTCTGGATAAAATAAATTATTCTGTGGTATTCTAAAGTAAAATCTGTTATGAATATTAAGTTATTTTCTCATACTACACTGATCAGACATCTGTTTTCATTAGCTTTCGCTATAAGACATTGCTTTTTCTTGTCCAATGTGATCTATGCCATTTGGTATACAAAAAGTCTTTGGTTTGTTTAAAAAACAATGTTTACTTTCCTTAAAAGAATTAACAACATGTCTATATCCATAAATGTCTAGCTTGCTTACTTCTGGGACACTAAGTGATTTTGCTGTATTTTATTTACCCTCTCATAGTAGACTTTAATAAAATAGCAGCAATCTCTGGAAGAGATCATTTGAAGGAACCAGAAATTGATTGTAGCAGCGATGTCTTTGAGGACAGTGAGATGACCAGGTGTTTGTGTGTACAAGTTCATGAGTGTGTAAACTGATTAAAATATGAGCTGATATGTGTGAATGGTCTAAAAATGTAATAGAGCTTCAAAATTGCTCAATGGCTGTGATCTTGTTTCAAAAATGGTATTAAACACCACCACACAATAAATAAGGTTTATCAAACAGTCTCAGTTTGGCTGCAAGGACAGAGTGATATGTATATGACAGGTGACTGGGAAATAATGCAGACATGTAACTCAATCCAAATCCCCACGTCTTCCAAATACTTGATTTACTGGCTATAAGGAGCTCATGCCACCTGGGGTTCATACTAGTAGGATTTTCTGTGTGCATTTTATTAAATATTGTTTTTGGTAATCTAATTTGAATCAATGGGACTAGAATCTCTGGATAAGCCAACAATATTGTTACGCCTCAAATTCAGAGATCTCAGCTTCCAACATCACGCTGCTGTTGAAGCTTTCACTCAGCATCTCTTTCCAAATGCCATTTATAATTGTGAGATTAATGGCACATTAAGCATAAAGAATGTGTAGAAGCAAAAGCACATAGAAAAAGAGAAAATTGATTTATAATTTTAGTAGCCCCAAAATACATAACTTTCTATGGTCTTTTCCCTAAGTTTATTCCCACGTAGTTTTGACAAAGTGCACATATAATCTACATTCTGCTTTTCTGGGTTAACACATGAGTATTTCAGTGGTTGTAGGATGTTCCACTTGAGGGGGGGTAACCATTACCCTAGTGATGGTCTCTGGGCTTTTCAATTTTACAATAATAAAAATAAAAAAGTACAGACACATTTGGCATAATATTTCTAAGTGTTTTTATTCATTATTTAAAGTATGCTCATTCAGGGGCCCGGCAGGATGGCTCAGTGGTCTAAAGCGCCTGCTTAGGAAAGCTTGTGGGGCTTCAGGGACCACGGTTTGATCCCCGGCACCACATGCTGCGCTAGCCCTACCTTCAGGGCAGGCTGAGCCGGCCATAAAAATAAAAATAAACAAACAAACAAAAGTTCTGAAACAAGAAAAAAATAAAACAAATTCAAGAAAATTATAAAGAAAATAAAGTATGCCCATTCAAATAAGATTACTGAGTCAAAACGGCCTGAAGAATTTTAAAGCTCTTGACTTCTATCATAAAATTATTTCCCCAAATAATTGTAATGACTCTGTACTACCACTAGCAAAATATGAAAGCTTCCACTTAGCTCTGATTTTTAATATTTGACATTATGGAACCTTCTGCTTAACAATTTTTTAATGTATTTAGTATAAGGTCTACGAGGGTCTAGCAACATAGATAGGACTTGTAGTGATCCTCCTGTTTTTCAGCCTTGTAAGTGCTGGGAATACAGGAGCACATTACAACACCTAGTGTCAATCACTGTCTCAGTGTGCCCTTGGGGTGGAGCTGCCATGGCAGGCCAGTGATTGAACCCCTGGCCCCTGCTTCTGCCTAAGCAGGCACTTTAATCTATGGAGCTATCTGGCCAGCCCTCACTTAGCTATCTTTTAACAATTAGCATTATTATATTTTTAAAACATTAAATATTACTAAAAGTGATCTTTAGTCTTTTTTTTTTTCTTTTTGAGACAGGGTCTTGCTATGCAGTAGCCCAGGCTGGTCTCGAACTCGCACCAATCCTCCTGCCTCAGCCTCCCGAGTGCTAGGATTACAGGCGTGTGCCACCACGCCCGGCGTGATCTTTAGTCTTTAGATAAAAAAAAAAAAAAAAAAAAAAAAAAATTCCATTGGTATCATTTGTTTTTAAGAAAGATTTCTAAGATGTCTCCCAAGGTTATCAAAGAACTCTGATAGGCTGGCAAATAACTTTTAAAGATTTGATCAACTATTTAGTGAAAATTAAACACTGTGAAAACTATCAAGTCTTATAGTAAGTCTGCAAATTAGAGCTAATGGCAAACACAGTCTGATACATATTACATACTCATAACAGGAAATAGAATTAAAAGAACAGTCCAATTACATGGCAAAGATCATTAATTAAGTATAGATTTATAAATATTGCAAATTCAACTTACTAGTTTTTAATCTTTCTATGTAACTAGGAATCCAGTCTGTCAATTATAATAGTATAAAAGCATATTTTCCTATAATTTGTAAATTTCTTTACAGATGAGTTAATTCACTCACCTTATCAGCCCTCATACATATAGATTTATCTCTAGAATTCTAACTATTGTTTGAAATTACCATAACTGTTTCTTCTTCTTTACTTCTCTCAGGCCCCCCAAAATCATTTTGAACTTAGTCACATTTCAAACTCAGAGTCAGCCTTAACATGTCTTTTTTTTTTTTTTTCTTTTTGGAGTTTTAGGAAAGGGTCTATAGGGTGTTCAGGGTCTCACTGCTAGATGGGAGTGCTAGTGAGCAGCCTGTTTACAGCCTCCCAAGAGCTGGGATTATAAGCCTGTGCTACCACACCCAGTCTCCATTGCCATCTCAGTGCACCCTGGGAGCAGGGCCAACACAGTAAGCCTTAACATTTTAACAGAATGCTTGAATTATGTAAAGCCTAGTACAGCAGTACTACTATTCTTTTCCACAATACTATATGGAAATAGGCAAGTTGTGCCTTGGTTCACACCTTCCTGTGTTCCACATAAACACCATCTACAATATAGGTCCATCTTATTTCCCACTGCCCCTTGATTGGTCTTCTTCATTTTTTATGTTTCTTTGTTCACTTAAACAGGGTTTTGTTATGTTGCCCCAGCTGGTCTTGAGCTCCTGGACTAATCCTCCTGCCTCAGCCTCCCTAGGAACTGAGATGACAGGTGTAACCTCCTCACAGTCATATCTAGTCTTTAGCTCCATTTCAAAGAATCAATTCTATCTATTGATATATTTGGTTGTTGCAGGGTCTCACTACACAGCTTGGACTTGAGGTGATTCTCCTGCTTTCAGCCTCCCCAGGGCTGAGATTACAGGCGTGTGCCACTGCGCCTTGATTCTGGGGGCTGGTCTGGTGTGATATGTGGTGCTGAGAATTGAACTGCAGGACTTGCACTTGCCTAAGCAGGTGCTTTAGTTCACTGAGCCCTCTCACTGGACCTCGAAAATCAATTCTTATTGTAGACATCTGGAAATCAACTCAGTGAGGATTTGTGAGTATTAACTCTTCTTTCTCAATTATGTGAAAACCTTTAAAAAGTTTTTGTTCAGTAACAAATGTTGAGTTTTCCCATCTCCTCCTCCATGCACCTTCACATCTTTTACACAATCATGACCTTTGTCTTTCTTCCATGTTGTGAGAAGTTTCATGAGGCAAACATTCCAGTTTACTGAATTTTTCTTCAGCTTTGTCTATAGCTGCTTTGGACCTCATTTTTAATCCTCTTCTAAGTTTTAAATTTCAATAGTCATGCTTAAACTTCTAGACATTCCATTAGTTTTTCCAAAGGTATTTGTTCTTTTACAATATTCTATTTTTATTATGCTTATATTCCTTTTTAAAATACAGTACTTCTTAGTATTATGTAGTCTGATTCAGACAGCACTGAGGATTCTCATTATTAAAACTCTCACTTATTAATTATGCTTCCAACTCTCTCAGGGTGGGCGGGCCATTCTCTTGGATGACTAGAGCTGTGTATCATGAGCTCATGTTCAGGGGTGGACTATTTTCATCAGACCAGTATGCTTAGATAGCACTGAGCAGTTTGTCATTTGCTCTACTAGTGCCCCAGACATTTTACTATGTTAATTATACATCTTTAGCCTTTTGCTCTGTCCCAGTACCACCCTTGGGCTCTGAGGTCACCCACCTTGGCTCTGCTGGTGGCAGCTGGATCTCTGACACGTGAAGCCCTCCCTTCCTCACCCCTTTTGTGTGTGTGTGTGTGTGTGTGTGTGCGTGTGTGTGCGCGTGTGTGCACACACGCATGCATCTGCAAGCATGAGTGCATGTATTTTTTAACCATTTATTTATATGTTTATTTGGCACATGGTCTCGCTAAGCAGCTTGGACTCACAGCGATCCTCCTATCTCAGCCTCCGTAGTGCTGGGATTACAGGTGTGCACCATCACAACCAGTTTCAATAGCTGGCACAGTGCGGGCACAGAGTGTTATGTGGAACTGGGGACCCAACCTGGGTCCTTGTGCTTGCCAGTGACTTAAATCGCTGAGCTCTCTCCACAACCCATGTGTATGTTTTTTTAAGTTGTTGGACCTTCCCCACATCCTCTGAATCAAACATTTTTGGATTACGGTAAGTGGTTAAAGAAGGAATGTGTATAAATTTGACTGTTGTTAACGATAAACACTAACAATAATATTTTCTATGGACTTCATTCTTTATTGCTCTCCAGTATCATCAATTTAGCTTTTAAAAATATTGTATTAAAAAAATCCAGGTGATTCTGAATCCTATTTGCATCCATTATGAACTTGAATTTCCCTTTTCACAGCAGTGTGCATACACTGCTATCCAAATGGTTTGTATGTAAATTCAAGTGGATTCAGAGGTCATATTTCCCATTTGGTTCAATGATGATAGATAAGGTTTATTTTCAGATAGTATTGTAGAATTGCTAAGGAGCTAGGTATTAACATTCAAGACACTTACTCTGCCAAAGTGAATAAACATTAAATGATGCAAACTGCAACTTTTTTGTCTTGTATTCTCATTCCTTTTCTTAATATACACCTTATTCTTTTTGCAAGCTTTGTAGTTTCATCTTTAGAAGCCCTTTGTTTTCTAAAATAAGGGCCACAGCAACATTACTTCTTTGAAAGACGTTTCCAGCAATACTCTGCCAGAAACACCAGGCTTCCTGGTAAACAGAAAGTATAGCTTTCACTGTAAAATACTATAATTACACAGCACAGCAATATCTCTGTGGTTTTTATCACAGAGGAAATCAATAGTAGTATAGACTACAATCCTCTGTTGGGTTTGAGTAGATGTAAGAGGGGAGAAGAAAGAGCTTATTGACTTAGAAGGTAGCAAATCAGAGCAGCAGAAATAACTGCCCTTTAACGGAATATTTTTTTAATCCACACACCAAACTTTTTCCCTATTAAAGGACTAAATAGAAATAAAACAAACTGATAGGCAGGCAGGCAGGCAAACAGACAGACAGATGGATGGACAGAGAGATAGATGGACAGACAGACAGACAACCTCCTTTTGTAGCCCATTTTTCTTCCTTGCTAATACACACTCCCCAGGCTGTCAGTACTGGCAAACAGCCATAAAGAAAAACTGCACTACACTGATGTTGGGAGAAATTATGGATATTAAGGAATTCTATGGAATGTAAATCTTTTTTTTTTTTTTTTGTCTTTTTGAAACAGGGTCTCACTATGCAGTTTAGGCTGGCCTTGAGCTCACTTTTGTAGCCCAGGCTGGTCTCGAACTCACACCAATCCTCCTGCCTCTGCCTCCGGAGTGCTGGGATTACAGGCGTGTGCCATCATGCCCGACATGGAATGTAAATCTTAGTTTGAATAGTTCATGTTTGTATTTGACAAAGCCACAATAAAGGAAGTGTCATTTTGTACAATCAATAAAAGATCCAGAGTTCTAACATGTGGCATTATTTTCTTTATTAAATAGCCTGCTCTTAGAATTTTTTAGATATGCACAGTAGAAAGAGTGGGTATTAAATCATCCAAGGTTAAACTATTATACTCAGAGAGGGAGACAACATAAAAGAGAAAAATGCCAAACACTACTACTTTTCTGTCACATGAATTAGTATGTTCTACAGAAAAGGAAAAAGACTAAATGAGAAACTGTTGAAAAAACTGACTTGTACCTGTCATGCTGTTATTCTAACCTTCAGCTCAAACTTTTGCCTAGAGGAACAATCCCTGTATCTCTGGATAAATGCTTAGCAAACAGATGGATTCTTTTCATTCTTGCATTTCTGGTACCAACTTAGTAAGATGCACAGTAGCTGTCCCCAATCATAATCAGAAGCTGCACGCTGCTGTGAATAGCAGCCCGCTTTCAAAGAAAGCAGTGTGTGGGAAACATACAAATAAGAGCTCTACTGGATAGCTATTCCCTATGAGCAACATCATTATTTATTTGCATGTTAAGTAAGATTTCTTTTTAAAGATTCTGGTAAACAGAATTTTGTGTATGTGGTGAAAACAAAATACATTTTTTTCTTAAATAACAAATACAAACATACTATACAAATACATTTGGTTGCTTCTACTCTGCAAGCAGTTTGTAACGTGTTATGAAAACCATCAACATTTGGTTGCTATAAGATCAGACCCAAACGTGGTATGCTACTTGCTCCCACTGCCTGCATGGCTCTGATTTCAGAGCAGCTCTGTCATCTTAATTCATCGCCATGAGAAGAGATGATAAACTGTTGACATGGGAAGGTTTCTCAAGAAAGAAGAAAAGTTTGCAAGTATAAAAATCAAATCCCTTTCTCACTAGGAGAAGGTAAGTTAACAAAGATACAAAAACAGAGACTATTAGATTACAGCAATCATTGCATATCTGAGTTAATCTCTTGCACTTATTTTAAAACTTTAAGGTCTGTGTGAATTAACTAAATCATACCCACATGATAGCGAGCAACATATACCTGCCACTCTCACGTGCTATGAAGACTTCCTTACTAAATCATTGTTGTAAGTTAGTAAGTTATAAACCTGTACAAGCAGTGCCAGCCTTGTATTTTTTATAATACTGGTTTGGTGCCAGGCATGAATTATGAAATAAGAAGCTCACTTTCTGGAAGCTGCATTTTGGTTCCTTGAGGGGTACAGGGTACCCTTTGCTACCAACTAATACAACCAAATGCTGATTCCATGGTCTGGACAGAATGATTAGTGCTGTGTGCTCACAGGAAAACTGTCTGTCCTTTGTTAGCTGGACATAGTTTACTCATACTGTTTCCTGGAAGATTGGTTATATCAAGCTTTGAGAGAAAGCTAGGCTACTGCTACACTGAAACAGTTTTATTATTGCTCAAAGTCTTTAATTTCTAACACTCCCTTCCCAGACCTCAGAAAGACTCACTGCTAGGCTCTTCCTCCATGTCCTGTTTGCGGTTGCTTCCAGGACTTACCCTGCATACAGAGTCCGTCGGTGCAGTTCTTGGACTGCAGGACCAGCCCTTCGCAGTCCTTTCCCCCATTCTTGGGGGCAGGTGCTGTGCACTCCCTCCGGCGCCAGTGGGTGCATTCTGTCCCGCAGGTGGACCACTTGCTCCACGCGGTCCACCTGCCGTCCACTGCCACAGAAAAGCCAGTGTCAGTCACATGGGAGGCAGCTACATGCAGGTACAGGGTGCAGAACTCAAATACAAGATAACAGCATGAACGGTGGAGAAAGCCTGGCCAGAAGCCTCAGTCACTCCATTCTGGGACACGGATTACAGCTCCCTCACTGACAAGCAAAGTGGGCCTCAGGGACCGAGGGAACCACAGTTGGCCCAGGTCATGTGCACAGCTAGGTCATGGTGGTGCTCCCTTTCTTTCCAAGGACACTACTACAATTTGTACTGAAGATGGGAAGGGTCTCTGTGGATGCAAGCGTCCGTCCCCCTTAGTTGCATGTGAACAGTGAATGTCCATTTATACAGGAGTTTGGAGGAAAGGTTGGCACTGTAAGGCAGAGATCCACCCAGCTTCCTCTCCTCTCTCTGTTCCCATTGTGTTCCCATCTCTCGTCCATTCCATCTGCATGTGTTCTCTATATGTTAGCACATGTTTGTGGCATGTGACGTTACACTCGTCTTAGAGTGTAGGCACATGGACTTAATTTTCCTTTCCGCTAACCTCCTCTCTTTTCTTCTCTCTCCATCTCTAGACCCCTTCTCATCTGCAGAAGATCTGTCACTCGCCTACTGGCTAGCCTTCATTTTATTTTGTGAGTATTTATACTTTTGAGCTTCTCATACGAGAAATTATATGATATTTAAGCTTGTGTGTTTGATTTATGCACTTTTTATTTTTAACATACAGATTGCTTGGTTCTACTGAAACCTTTTGCCATGTCTTCTGAACATAATATTACTTTCTATTTATTATTTGATGACTCCATTCCATTATATGATGATATATCCATGTATATTTACTAAAAGTAGCATTTACTTAAGTTTTTAATTTTTCCAGCTATTTGTTCAGAATTGAATTACTTTCTTAACACTGCTTAAATCTCAATTTGCAAAACAAGTATAATAAATTTCACTGTCCGATTTTGATGTGCATTTTTTAAAGTTTCTCATAGAAATATTGAGCTGAGTTAAAAAACTATTCCTTTTTCTGAAACAGATAAGTTGATATAATTCAATTCCATGTAAAGTAATGTCAAACATCATTTATTAAAAATTCAAACCTCTAAAACATGCATATTGATACAAGTGACCAAGCTGTAATAGTTCATGTAGCTGAGAAATTTACATGATTCTATTGTCTAATTGTTATATGAATATGTCATACATAATGTGCATGAAAATGTAAGCATGTGTATGTGAAAAGAAACAAAACCATTCATATTTCCATCCTGCAGAACTTGCTGTACAAATAACTCCCAAATATCTGGAGCAAAGATCCTCACTTTGACCTAGATTCTGAGCTAGCACCTTCACTTTTATCCCCAGTGCACTGAAGTACGCCGGCACTCAGGCGTGCATGCATGCACAGGCATGCACACACGCACGCAGGTGCGCATGCACACACACAGGCGTGCACGCACACACTTCAATTCAAATTGATCAATACATTTTTAATTGTAGAGTGAGCATCTAGATAAAATATAGGGCAACATAGGATAAAAATCTCAAATTCTGAGCTTAAGTGTCAAAATTTGTTCTATAAATAAGGGCTCAGGAAGAGTTTAGTGTGAGATTGCTTTGATATTTGGGTATCACACTTGGGAATGTGACATACAGACTGTATTTTCTATTTAGTTGACCTCTTCAGTCCATTTCTGACAAAGGTTCTACTTAATAAAGAGAAAAATGTTTGACAAAATGAAAAGAAGTAAAGGCTCTGTATATCTTAATAGTGAAACTGATGACATAATACCTACTCAAGGAGCCCATTAAATTTATGAGTTATTTGAAAATAGCTTTAACTTAACTTTTGGATATTTACATAACTATTCATTTTAGAAGGTTTTGGCAAATATTAATTTTAGTTTACTCAGGAACAGGAGTGGCTATCAATATAAAACAGAATAGAAATATACCAAGGGGTAGAGGAATGCAATTCACTACTGCGAATAACTCACAAAATAGATGACCAACATGCACAGATAATAAAGAGCTGACTGCATTGTATTTTCAAAATCCATTATCCCATGTGTCACAGTGTTTGCTTTCCTTTTAATTCATTCCAAATGTTTTATTTGCCCTTTCTCAGAAACTGATGCTACATATCAAATATTCCAGTATAAAGCATTATCTGAATTTCATTTCCAATTAATCCTCATGGTTTTCTGAAGATCAAGTGTTACTGCTAAATGTGTGGTTTTCTATGCTGTTCAGGTCCTTGAATTATAAAATGTATAATCTTGGCTTAGCAGTTCCATTGAATACTGTAGGGGGATTGTGTTCATAAGTGTTCAACTAGTTACTGATTTGTATTACTTTACATGTGTTGGTCACAGAGTTAAGAACTTTTCAAAGAAATGACTTGATTTTCCAGCTATGTAAACACTGAATGTAGAATCAGTTTAAAGGCTGTCGATCACACCTCTCTGTCAGTTTATCACACACTTTTATGTCAAAGGTGAGGCCTTTGATCTGTTTCTGAAACCTACTCTATAAAGATGGGAAAAACATAGAGGAAGGCACCTGGATTGCTTACCCGGGCACAGTGTGGTGCAGACTATTTTCTGCACACTCTGCCCTTCACAGAAGGCCCCGCCATTGAGTGGAGCTGGGTTGGTGCAGGTCCTCGTGCGTTTCTGAAACCCTCGTCCACAGCGGCTGTTACACACGGACCACTCTGTCCAGGTTGACCAGCCACCATTGACTGAAATCAGAAAAGCCATACAAAGTGCATTAAATAATTTGCATGCACACTCAGCCATGCAAACTACACATAAACAATGGTCATCTCACAATGACTATTAAAACGCCTAAGCGGCATTGTTTTAAAGTTTTCTTATATAGCTAAAGAATCTAAATAGAAAGATAAAGAAAATTACCAAGATTCACTCACTCAGAACACTAAATAAGGCTGCATTTCTTTTGTTAGCTAAAGTTCTTTAAAAGCATATACCATTTACCTAGCCAAGCTCTGGAAACTATGTTTGACAGCTTATCTCAAATAATGAATGTTTACATCCTTAAGCCAAGGCTAAAAATGGATCTGTAGTATGGGAACTAACTAAAAATCAATTAGCCATCTTAAAAATGATGGTCAATTATTTTCTGTAATGTGTGCAATCTTTGAAATCTTTTATGGATTCTTCATTTCAAAAACTGATGAATGAATCTAGTTAAAAAATGTTATACTGTTGGAGTTGTAAACAAATTGACTAGTAATTTGATTGAATTAACAATTAGTTGAGATCATTGAAATGTTCACCTATTTTGTTTGGGATGACTAATTATAATGTTTGATGGAGCTGTCAGTATACATGTGATTAAAAACCTATACCCTAAAACTACTGGCAGTATTCATCTCTGGAGAGCTCCCTCTACAAAATGCTCTTTTCTTAAAAATAATAATTCAATAGTGTGAGTCTATGCAATTATCGCAATGAAGTAATTCCTGTTTTTTGCAATGAAGTAATTTGTAAGAAAAATTATTTGTTGGTAGTTAAAGGGTGATACAACTAGTAAAAGCATTGGAAACAAAGGTGTTAGCCACTGAAAAGACACAAACCTTATGTGTACATACAATTTGTCCAATTTACTTCTAGAAACCCATCCAGTGGGGAGCATATTCATATATACAGGCATTTTCCACATCAGATTTTTAACATAATGATAAATAATTAAAAACATCTGTAATGTTAAAAAACTAGGACCCTATGTAAGTTTATGTGATGGACTTCTGTAAAGCAGTCACTGAAACTGATACTACAGAATGCTACAGTATATATTTAGTACAGTAAATATTTCCATGTTATAGTTTAAGTAAAATTTACTTTTTGACATCCTGTCTATGCAAAGAAATATTTATGGCATAATTTTAAAATATTATCTTTAGACGACAGGATTATACTTGTAAGTATTTTCTTAAGACTTTATTGTGTTTTTAAATTTTTTCTAGTAGATGCATATTTGTAGTCTAAAATGATTTGTAGTCTAGCAAAGAGAAAATATAAAACAGACTTAAAATAAGACATGCTAGCTAGATGTACATTTTTGTATGGAATTTAAGTAAGGCTATCCTAGGAGCTGCAGATAACTTATTTAATGAAGCCACAAAAAGCACAAGCAGATGGCTGATACAGAATGGTTCAGTTACTGTTCTAGAAAGCAACTTAGCCTACCCGCCTGTGTAGGTTTCAACATGCTATAGGACTGTCAGTAGGAACTTCCTGCTAGCGCAGTGTCAGCTTAATACTTTCGGGTTATGGGATCGATGCACTGGTCTGCTAAAACTTCAGTGAAAAATAAGCAGTCAGAAACCTTTAGAGACAGAACCTCTCTGCTGAATCCAGGCATATCTATCCCTCTGCTTCCAGGAAAATGACAAGTTGCAAGGTCAGGTAGCAGAACACACAGTCCGAGAGCACAGGATTTCTGATACTCAGTCCTCCCTTAACTCAGAGGGCTTCATTTCCTTGTGTTTGTTCTTTCCTGGGGACAATGGACCCACTCTATTTGTGGATATTGAAAGTGTGCTACACTTAGGAAAAGATTTGCATGTATATTAAATATCTATATAATACATCTATATATAGTCTGCCCTTGTTCGTTATTTATGATTGGGACACACTGTGATTGGGATTCATTTCTCCTTTGCATTCCACATACCACCAAACAAGTCTTTCAAGCAGTTTAAATAAAGATAAAAAAGTAGGAAACATTTTATTGTGATTGAAGATGCACAACTGCTTACAATTCAGCATAGCCATTATCTGGGCTAGGAAATTAAATCTCACAGTAATCACGGGATTAAAAGGAATGTATGCATCTGTCCTCTAATTAAAATGGCAGTTTTAAAACATCACTTTATTCAGGCTCAGAACCCCATAATGGCTTCTGTTCCCATAACCTCTTACATATAAGCACACATCGACTGGGATGTTACTACAAGAAAGAGGAGATGCCAATCCATACATTCCCAGAGTAAAAGCTGGACCTGAAAATTAAACTATCATGAAAGAGATACATGGAAGAAAGCCTTCATATTTATGTAATGCAACTTTTACATGGCCTGGGACTCTTCATAAAGAAATGATATCTAAATTTAGCATTTCAACTTAACACTTTCATGCTAAATTGAACCAAAAGTTTATGTTTTGGGTATGTAAATAAATTATGTGATAAGACTGAAAGCTTAGTTTTAATAAGATCTATATAGGATGCTTTTGGTCTCAACTTCCCATCTTTGATGTTAGGACTATTATTTTCCTTCTAGTATATGGGAGGCATCTTTCACATCTTTCAGTGTTTTGTTTATATATATGTCCAGAGTGATCTTCTATATGTTGTTTTTCAAGAGATGTAACTTTAGAAAAAAAGTCAATAAGCCAGAACAGCTTATTTGGCATGCCATTGTTCTTAACTCCTTCCATCTGACCCACAATAAGAAAGCAGAGTCAACAGTGAGCATCGTCCCTCTCGGCCCACCAGGCCCCAAGACCTGGGAGCTCTGCTCAACAACACACAGGGCTATAGGGCACCACCATGTCCTTTACAACCGTGAGGCCTGCACCCGTCAGGGCAAACATCGCAGCCTTCTCAGGGCCTTGCAGTTTTCTCTGTGACTGTTAGCCACCAATACTGTAAGGATCTATTATGCATCTAACATTGTGATGAATATGTAAGTACACAGCCACATGTCTCAGTCTAAAAGGCAGTGTGAAGTTAGGCAAGGGGGGAAGCCATCTATAAACTGACCAGCACACTGCATGCTAACCTGCACAGGTAGATGGAAGCACATAGGTCTCTAAGCAGGGAATTGGTTGGCATCTGAGCAAAAATGGCAGCTTTGGAGATGAGAGATGAGAAGGAAGAGTAGGATGCTCTTAGGTACAACTCTGCCCTGCTATGAAGACAAAAGTTGCATGATAACAGATAATCCCAAGCAGCTCTGGGTGCCTCCATGGAGGGGGCAGAGCATACACTGTGGAGGTCAAGTTGCTCCAGTGGATATGGGCAACAGGGCAGCTCCAGATTTCCAGAAGTCATGTCACTGCTGGACTGAACTTCAATCTGCAGAAACATCAGTGGCTGCCTTGAGCCTCTGGGTCTCTGCAGCCCTCACCTTTGGCATCAGAAATGTGGAGCAGAGGTAGGTGAGGGCTTTGGGAGCAGCAGGCCCCTAGGAGGCAGCCTCTGCTTTCCTGGAAGCTGAGGGACAGAGTGCTAGCAATTTCTAAGCCTGTACTTTCTTAGATGGAGCAGGGATGCAGCTAAACCAATGATGCCAGCATTTTGTTTGGGGAACATTAAAAAAAAAAAAGTTTTCAAATTCCTGTTCCTTGAATATTTCTAGGTAAGTCATATGAATTTCATGACAAATTTAAACAACTGCAATCATTGTCATAAGTGGCCTCACTGACTCTGCAACAGTGGGTGCAGCAGCAGTGGGCTTTGCAAGGGGCCTCTAACCTGAAAAGCTAACATTACATCGAAACAAAGGCTGACACCAAGAAAAAACAGAAGTGCGCCATGAGCCAGCCTGAGACCGCGAGCACACTCACCGTATACAATGACAGTGGCAGTTGTGCTCCTCCTCTTGGCAACAATGTTTTTGGCGACACAGGTATAATTTGCTGTGTCAGAGAGACGGGCCTGCTTTATAATGAGGTTGTGGTCGATAGTGATATAAAAATTCCGATCTTCAACAGGATCAATTATATCTTCATTTTTCAGCCATTCTACCTAAAAATGCACCAGAAATGGAGGTTAATTCCCAGTATGTTCCCCTTGAGGGCTGCTCATCTAACTCATGATGTGGGGTCTCTACAGCCTCACCCACGAAAGGAACTTCAGCAAGGCAGGGAAAGTGACTGCCTGCAGTCATGGGAAGCCGCACTCACCTGCCAAGCATGCTGGCTTGGTCTGCACTACATTATTCTCAAATGTCAATGAACCAATTGGGAAATACAGTGTTGAAATTGTTTTCGCTTTGCCCTGCAGGCAGGAACAGGGACTACGCACTTCGAAGTTCAGAACCCAATCAAAAATAATGGGCTAAACATTTCAAACTGAACTAAAATCTTTTGCTATTTGATTTGTTTACTCTTGGCAACTTACCTGCTGCCTTTCAGAAAAGGATATAAGGCCTATTAAAAAGCTCCAAAGGCATTTTAGACATCGTGTAGTGCTCATAAAATAACATTTGGATGGTTATGGTTGACATGTCACCTCACTGAAACATACGGATCACATTTCCCTGAAAATTCACAGGCTTTAAAATGAAGCAAAAGACCTATATGGAGACATATCGTTGGGGGAAGAAAAGGTTTTCTACCGACCTTCAGTGTAATCCAAATGACGTGTAAACATACTCAAATCTTCACTGTCTCGCAATATACAGTCTGCCTCTGTCTGTCTGTTGTGTATCTCTGTCTCTGTCTCTCTTTCTCTTTCCCTTCCAACTTTGGATCTTTGCCTTCTGGTTTGCTTTGGGAAAAATGGTCTGGGGCACAATTGTTCAAAATTTATCAACTATTGGTTCTTTTATTTTTTTATTTTTATTTGTTTGTGTGTGTGTGTGGCCGGCTTAGCCTACCCTGGGTACAGGGCTAGCATGGCACATGGTGCTGGAAATCGAACCGCAGTCCCTGGGTGCTTGCCTGGGAAGGCTGGTCTTTTACACTGCTGGGCTATCTCATTGGCCCACTATTGGTTCTTTTGTGCAAATGATAGCAATTCACCAATAATGGTATTATCTTTTCTAAATAAAAAGAGCGTAATATGCCTGTACAAGCTGTCCTTCTACAAGGTAAACTTCACTTTTTTATACAAAGGCTTTTTCTTTCTATGCAGTTTTTTTTCTATAAATCAAAACAACATTGATATAAAACTTAAATTTTCCTTTTGCATTAGAATGGCTATGGGTACAAGTAATCTTTCATGGTCTGGGGTCAATATTGTTGCCATTTTCAACATCTTAAAGAGCTTCTCCAGCACTGTAAGAGGTGTAGAAATTAATCTCTAAATCTGTCAGTGGGCTGGACACAATATGTTTTTCTATGTTGTCTAAGGCAGAGACTCTCAAATAATGTTTCTCTAATCCTTTGAAGAGGGGCCAATGTTTAAAGGAGGAAAAAAATCCAACCACAATCCTAAAATACAGAAAAGGATGGTGAGATAGATTAAAGCAACTCTTAGTAATGATGTAAATTTCAAAATAAACATCCTTGATATTTGTTCTCATGGCACTGAGAGATAGAATGGATTTCTAAAAGATGTACTTTATTTTCAAATAGCAACCGCGTGTTTCCTTGCTCTGGATGTTCTCCACATTTGGCCCCTGAGGGTGACAATATGACCTTGCTGAGAGTGCTCAGGGGAAAAGCAAGTGGCCTTATCAGAAGCCCCATGCCAGTAACTGAGACTTGACAGCCATATTCCTCTAACTGAATTGCTACCTGCAGTATCTGTGGTGCCATCCCAACACAGCTTTCCATGCAGTGCAGGAGCCTCTGGGCTCCTGCCAGGTGGGTTAGATCCCTTCTTTCTTGGGAGGACTCAGCGTGCTTGTCTGTCAACCATTCACACCTGCTATGCTTTTCTGAAGCCAACCTTCAGATTTCTGGGTTCTGTCATCCCAGAAATACCAAGCTGTGCACCATGCCCCCTATAACTCCTCCAGTAAGCCAAGGAGTGCAAAAATATGCTTGTGTCGGGGCTGGGCAGGATGGCTCAGTGGTCTAAAGCGCCTGCTTAGGAAAGCTTAGGCGGCCACAGGGACCGCAGTTCGATCCCCAGCACCACATGCTGCACCAGTCCTGCCTTCAGGGCAGGCTGAGCCGGCCATAAAAACAAATGAATAAACAAACACAAGTTCTGTAATAAGAAAAAAAAAAAGATGCTTGTGTCCACCTGGGTCAGAACCTGGATTGTAACTCTCCAGAACTCCCTTTGGGGGCCAGGCTGAAGCTATGTCCTTGAAGTTTTGCCAGAGTTTCCACTGTGACAGGTCATTCTGGAAAAGGTTCCTCAAAAGACTATTACATTCAAAGCTCAGCTACTGATTTGCTTCTGGAGAATCTTACGTAAATCACATTTGCTCAGAATGTCTTTTCTGTAACCAATGTTAGATTAGTAACACTGATGTAATCCTCATCACAACTGACATAAGGACATCTCAAGGGATATTACCAACTACTTGTTTATTTGAAGAGTTTATTACATGGGGGTAGGAATT
Source organism: Myocastor coypus (assembly GCA_004027025.1). Taxonomy (NCBI): domain Eukaryota; kingdom Metazoa; phylum Chordata; class Mammalia; order Rodentia; family Myocastoridae; genus Myocastor; species Myocastor coypus. Next base: position 99,893 of record PVJA010000979.1, read on the forward strand.
CAATGCACACACTGGACAAAAGCTTTAGGGATACAGTGGGCAGCTGCACACCGGGTCCTTCCATGTTCACTTGCAGAGGCATATTTTACCTAGATGACACTTATAGCGACGGGGCAGCGCTGTGGCCTGGGTCTCCAGGACTTTACACATTCACCATAGTGCTGCCAAGAGCACGGCTGTGGGCTTAACGGCTGGTTTAATCACAGCTTTGCTTTGATCTATTTCCCACTTTGGTTAAGACAGTGAGCCCTTGACAGAAGAAACAAAGAATTCTAGTGTGAAAAAATAGCTGAGAGTGAAGAGTGGAGACCTGTGGCTTCTGTCAAGGCCTCCGGAGTTTCTCTGTTCTGTGCCTCACCCTGGCCACTGACCTGAGCCCTGGGCCTTGAACCCCTCCCCTCTGGGAAGCCTAGGTCAAGACTTCAGGCTCCCACTCCCTGCTACCCTCTGGGTCCTGGCTGAACTTCCCAATCTGCTGCAGTGAAGTCCATCCTTGCTGCTGGGGAACCAGGAGAATTCTCTGCAATTTCACCTTTCTGTTAGACTTCTTACTTTGCCTTTTCCCTAGGTAAACCCAGCTCTGTTTAATGTCAGAATTTTGTGTGGCATTCTACTCAAATAGCAGATGATTCATTTGCCTGGCCTGGGGCTCAGGGTGAAGCGTTCTTTGCTTTTCCTTTTTATTTTTATGAGTACATGTTTGCAGCACATAAAGAACACACTCATCAGGGAGAGCTGACACAGGTATGCACAATGCATCCCAATTCTTGTCATCTTTCTCTCCCCTCCCTCTTTGCTACTCTCATCTCTTCTCACTTGCCAAAATCTCCCAGTTTTCTATTACCTATCTTTTATTTTGTTTTTTATTTTTCACCCTTTCTACTCTGTACCTTTCTCTAAACACTTCTGCTTTCAATCTCAGGCCATTGCATATCATGTGATTCCTACATTTTTTTGGAGTTTTATCAGGCTTACCGTGCTTTTACCTAGTACAGTTTCTCATTATTTTTATAACTGAAAAGATGATACTTCTAAACTTTCATCCCCTCAGTTGCATGCCCTGCCCATCCCTGCAACAACCTTGGCCTCTGAACTCACACATGCTGGGCCTCAGCTCTGGAGCAGAACAATGTGGAGAGCATGAATAGTGCATCAGTTCTAAATTCAACCCAGAGAACCTAAATCCAACCCAAAGAAATGTTAATTGCATGCTCTAAAGAGGGATAGCATCAGTATTTTTTAATCTTCCCAAACAGCTGTAATCTACTGCTATATTACTGTCTTTCAACATCTTGGGCTCTGTGCCCCTAGACTTACTGACAGGAAGTGTGGATCCCCCAGAACTTCCTGAGATTTATGAACACACTGAAGTTGACAAGTACTGGCTTAACTCTTGTCCCTCCATTAATGGCAACTTCTCCACAAACAGTTCAAACACTCTCTCCTTTTACTATTTTCTGTCTTTCCTGCTAATTTTTTTAGTGGCCCTTATTCAACAATCCTGCACCTGCTTTAGTTCTCAATTTCTGTAACCTCTTCCATCTTTCAAGTCAGTGCTGAATTACAGGGGCAATCCCTGCACCACCCCAACCCTTGCAGCCCCCCTCTTCTGGGCACCCACTTGGCTACCACCTTTCTGCCCCAGAAGGAAACACAGCTGGATTCTGCATGTCCCATGCGCTCATGCTAAACTCCTGTGCACAGAATGCAAGTGGGCTCTTGGCTGTGCCCAGAAGTCCCACTCCATTTACAGCACCCATTCGCTCTGCCAGCCTCTCTTGTTTCTCTCTGTGAATACCACTTTCCTGTTTATCCTCTGTTAGCCAATGACCAAGATTTCTAAGTCATGGAGAAAATGAGAGGCCTTTCTAAAACAGCCCTTACTTTCCACTTATGCACCCCGTTATGCACACTCCCTTCTGTCCTGTGGTGGGGTGTCTGTGTTCTCATGTGTCACCTCTGATTTGCGCTCTAATTCATTACCCCTGTCTTATTTAATAGCAAGTCTCGTAAATCCTACCTCATTACGAAGTCACCTTCTCTTCCCTCAGAACTGAGTTGCTTGCTTCTGCAAGAATATGGGCAGTCTGTTACACTTCACAACCTAAGATGTTTGCCAGCCATTTTTGTCTCCAGTCACCCAACGGTTCTCTGCTTGTCTTACAACTCCTTGGAACTGCTTTTTATGCTCACTGACCTCATCCTTGTCACCTTCATCTCACCGGAACTAATTCTAACTGCATCTGCTGCTATCACCCCACCCCTCAGTTGCTCTTCTTAGTCATCAATTATTTGTAAACGTGCCAGTGGGAGCTTTGGGCTTTCCTGGAGTCCTCAGCAGAACCTCACCGGGTTGGTTCCCCTCAGCCTGGCTTGATTTCTGTGTGCGTGGCACTTCCCAGGTTCTGCCCTAGCTCACTTGGCCCCTAGAACCTCGTTATGCTAATGTGTGCTTCTGAGACTTGGCCCTTGGACCTCTTGTGGCTGTTTTTTTTTTTTTCAATGTTCACTTCCTTGGTGAGCTAATTCAGTCTGGCACAGTGACTCCTAAATTTTTATCCTGCCCCGATCCCAGCCTTGAACTCTAGACTCATATATCGGAGCACATCCTTGTGGCTCCACTTGGCTAAGAGCGAGCTCCTGCGTGCTCTTCGCGGGCCTGCTCCTCATGCAGTCTTAGCAGCTCGGTTCAGGCTGACTGCCTACTTCCAGTTCCTTACTTCAAAACCTCACAGCGTTCACCTCGCTCTCCCACTACTTGCCCACACGCTGTGGACTAGTGCACCCCGAAGCTGCTCCACCTCATGTTCTCTGCGTGTGCTTCTTGATCTGCATCATAACTATTTTTCTCCTGCATTGTTGTAAGAAATTTCAGTCCTATATTTCATTTTTTCCATCGATCTCATGAGTCTGCACAGAGTAACCTGCCCAAGTCACTGCACAGCTTGCCTCCTCCCTGCCTCCTGGTCTCTGCTCTGAGACAAACTGTGATCACACTTTAGAAATGCCATCTTTCTGTCTGCCTCTACCCTCCAAACTCATGCTTTCTTTTCCTTTGTTTTCTCTGTGGAAAAATCTCACTATCTCATTTCTTCCAACTCCTCTGAGAGCAGACTCATTGGAGAAATCCTAAGATTGAGCCTCTATGTTGGTTGCTACCCATGTTTCACTATCACTCAAGTACCAGTCTGTGGTGTCCTGTGGCCCAGGCTTGCAAGGGCCACATTTCTTTAGTCTATTTTGCACCACTGTATCAGCTGTTGATGTGTCTGAATAGCTCTTATGGACAATTACCTAGGAAACACAGAACCTAGGTGATCATAGCAACGTGGCTTTCTAAGAATTTTAACATTCAAACATTAAAGAGTCTGATGTCTTGCGATTTCAATTCCATAAACTCTGAGCACCTACTTGGTGCCAGGTGCTAGAGATGTACAGCTCACTGGAGAAGAATAAAAACCTACACGCACCAGATTGTAGTGTGGCAGAAAAACAGCAAGGAAAAGGGCATGGGATGGAGGTAACATGAACCTGAACGGTGTGCACAGAGGACATTTGAGGTAAAAATGCCTAAATGCACTTTCGAGGCTGGATCTACTTTACTGGGATACAAAGGAGGGATGTGGGAGTTGGGAGGACACTCAGGGTAGAGGATGAGGCGGGAGCTTGAGCTCGCAGTTTGAAGCCGCTCAAGGCATCTGAGCACTGGGCAGCCTGAGATCAACCGTTCTGTCAGAGAGCACAGCACAGCTGGAGAGGCTGGCTTTCAGAAGTCACCAAGGGGCTCTGGGACATGCTAAAATATTGGGTCTTTACCTGAAGCTCCTGCAGTCTGTGGAGGGATAAGAGGTGAAGACACATAGTGACACAGTGGGTTAAAATCAGAGTGGATCAGAAGGAGCCACTCGGGAAGCGAGTAGATACCAGCCAACAGGCGCTTGCCTTATTCCAGGTGAAAGATCAAGAAGAGTGGTTAAAAAGATAGGAAGACACGAATGGACTCTGCAAGCAGTCTGGAGGGACAAAGCCAAGGCTTACAAATGGAAAGTCTGTGGGAAGGAGGGAACCAGCTGCAGCTTCTGGCTTGGGACTGTGCCTGGAGCAGGCAGAGGTGGCACAAGGGCGTGCAGGCTGACAGCGTAAGGAGTTCAGAAGGCAGATGGCACAAGGGACCCAGGCAGCAAGCTAAATTGCTCGAAGTTTCCATTATTTCCATGATCAGAGTGCTTTTTTTCCTCTAATGGTTTTGTTACACTAAAAACAAATGCCAATGACCTCTGTGTCCCCTGGACCAGGTTTATGTGAATAGTAAGAGCTGAATGTGAATGGTGGTAAAAAAAGATAGGGCAAAGTCAGTGTAGGTGAAATGTATTGATTACCAGTTTGGCTTAGACAAAAATGACAAAGAATTAATGAATCCTTCAGGAAAGATATGGCAGGGAAGACAGTATGTGAGAAAAATTCACTGAAAGGATTATATGGTTTTTAACATAAAGCCCTAACACAATGTTAAAATACTACTAAAATCACACTCTTCCTCGCGGAGTGATTCCACAGCGAGCTTCCTAACATACACTGTATATAAATATTCAAAGAACACAGAATATTTATAGTCATACGGGGGCCTTTCAGAGATGGCTGCGTCTAGAGTGTGCGATGCTGGGATGAGGGACTTATGATGACTCAGTCAGCCCACTGGCTGAGTTGGCATAGTTCTGGGAGGAGGTTCTGGGAGGTTTCCCTCTCAGGCGTGTGTGCTTCCCACTCCCACCCAAGGGCATGGGGCCTGGGCAGAACACGAGGGCCAGGGAGAGGGCTGCTGTCTTGGCTCGCTGCTGCACCGTTTGCTGCTTCTTTCCCTGTGCCAGCCGTGGACTGCTCTTCTTGCACCATGCCACCCTGCCTTGGAGCCAGCCACCTTGGAACTGAAACCCCAATAAACTGAGAACTCAGTAAGCCTTCCTCTGTGAACTTTAGATGTCAGGTATTTTGTCTCAGCAGGAAGAAAATTAAGACAAAGAGTAATCAATTAATCTAATTGTAATTGTTGCCTTGCTACCTATTGCATGCTCACCTTGGCTAATCAGGGGTTGATCTCTACTCAGGCCTGCTCCTGTCTTGGTCATCTTCTCTTTGGATTTTTACCCTGGCCTGGTCTTCTTCCTATCCCTCCCAGAAGATGTCTTTCTATGTTAGGCATTATTTTAACTATGTATAAAACATTCAGGAAGACAAAAAAATAGGTTGAGAGTTGGCAAACAATAAAAGGCTTTGGCCACAAACCACAGCTTGTCTCTGCTGCAGTGATGCATGGCTCTGCTCCTTTCTGTCCTCGTGGCTCAGCAGCTGTAGTCACTGCAGTCATTTGGAGCCTATCTGATGTAATTTACTCAAGTGTTTAAAAGGCATGGGACTTTATTAACAGGTAATAAAAGCAGTTTCAAAGCAATATGAGGATGGCCCATTTGCGTGCTCAGCTATGCTTGGCATGGATCAATCCATGTCGTGCACCACACCAGCAGACCTTTCCTGCAGCCACAGCAGGTGGCTGCTCTTGGACTAAGGGGTCGGGGAGATAGGTCGGTGGTCTGAACACCTGCCTAGCAAGGACAAGGACCTGGGTTGGATCCCCAATACCACATGTCCTACTGGACCCGAAATCTGCACATGTGGGGCCGGCCAGAAATGGCCTGGTAGCACAGGCCTATAATCCCAGTGCTGGGGAGGCTGAGACAGGAGGATCACTTAAAAAGTCCAAGCTGCATAGCCAGACCCTGTATCAAATAAATAAATGAGTAAATACGTAAAATTCCATCTTTTTATATGCAAATGACTTGGAGAAATAATAACTTAAGCCACATAAGATGTTATAAAACATGGCATATAAGTAACATAGGAAACTCTTTTTGGCGAGGTAAAGAGGAATTTGCAGGTGACAGGATTTGACAATGAATTCAAAAATATTTCAAGCCAGGATTTTAAATCTAGGTTTCAGGTATATAGCAATATGCTAACGTTTCCAAGAGACACATTAGAAAAAATATTTTTAAGGCAATTCATATTTCTATGCTGAACTTTTGAAAACAAATTTTCGAATTACCTACCCTCTGTTTTTCCATAGACTAGCTTCCCTTGCTCTGAAAGCTTACCATCGTACACTGCCTAAGAGGATAAAATCCTCTGGGGCACTGGACAAGTGAGTGACTGGGGAGATGCTGTGGCAGATGAGAAAATAATGCGGCTGTAATAACTAGAGAACAAAGTCTTTTGAAAATTAGCTGTCCTGTAATCTTTTACTTTTGTTAAAATTGAAGGAGAGTCTGGTACGCCAGGTCACTGAACATACATTTTGATCATAGAGCCTACGTGACTGCTGACATATAACTCAGAAATGTATGAAGAGTTGAGGGACACCTTAATTTCATGAGTCCATATATTCTTATTATGAGAATCTCAGTATTTGAATTACAAATGGCAGAAAGAAAAGTGACTTTTATCCTGTCTCATTTCAGCAGTGACATTCAAACATGGCTAGAAGAGCTAACTGATAGAAGATGATAATTTCATTTCTCCTATAAAAAGATGTATTTTAGACAATATAAATTTAATCATTATGCAAAATAATCACCTATTACAACTAGCGTTACACTAAGGTTTTTGAAACAAATCAAATACTAGTCATAATCAAAATCCTACCAATCCTGAAGAAATTTAATTCTTAAGTTCTCATGGCCATGGAAAATAAAATTGATGTGACTATTATAGAAATATGGTTTGACACTCAATAAAAAATTTATGATGAAAATGTAGCATGGTGAAAACATAGGAGAAGTGATGTAGGAGTGCAGATTAAAATGGAAAATGGAACACTAGAAAATCTCAAACAAATAAAGAAACTTTTCTCTTATTTGTTCAGTTTAGGGCAAAAGAAATTATAATATTTGAACAATTTGGGCTAACTTTTAGTCATCTAACAGTTTGTAAAAGATGCTAGATTTGTAAGATATCCAGACATATAACTTCCCAGTACATACTTAATTTTGTGATTAAAATTTCTAGATGCCAACTTAAAAATGTTCATAGGCTATGTACTTTTTAAGTTTTCTAAGGACACTGAACAAAAATGTCAGTGAAGACCTGCACTAGTGCATGAAAATATGATGGCTCCACCACCAAGGAGAAAGCTCAACCAGGAAAGAATGAGCAAGAGTGAGAAGTGGGAAGACCAAAGCATGAGGTAATAGGAGGAGGAGGAAAAGGAGGAAGGTGAGGGGGAGGTAGAGGGGCAGGGGAAGAAAGTCCGAGGCATAGAACTCTGCACTTACATCCCTGAATGCCTCTGTAGTTGCTTACATTGCTGAAATTCCAAAGTCAATGAGGTTTGGTCAAAAGTCTTAGGCCCTACTATGCCATTTCCTGATTCTATGCTCTTAAGCAAGTCACTTGGCATTATACTTTATTTTTCTAGCTCTAAAATGAGAACAGAATCCATCATACCTTCCTTATAAGGGTCTTGGGAGGTACAAAACATATCCTATATATGAAAGTTCTTTTGATGACTGCTATGCAATTTTAAGCCAGTGCTGTGATTATTCCTCTGTGAAATAAATCATGAATCCCAAACCCTCTAATACCATAAGATTTAAGTTTAACAGAGAAGAGTGATATACATATGTAGAAAAAAAGGAAAGATACTTAACAATATTTTCAGTGAGCCTATTTTTTCACCTACCCCCATTCCATTAAAAGCTGCCCTAAAGAATAAGCTATTTACACATGTAGAGACGCTATAATTCACCTGTGCCAATCCTAATGGACATTCTGTTATCAGATGGATGGCTCTTTGGCAGGATAGTGAGCAGCAGCATGTTCGAACAATCTTTACATTGTGAGTACTTGTTCAACATTCAATCAAAAACAGCTAATCAAAACTAGAACTATTTTAACTGAAAAGTGTTAGCAAATATGACAGAGTAAGTCTACTGGAAGACATAAACCTACTAGTATATGCAATTTTCTCCAAACCCTCTCCAATGCTACACTACTGAAAATTTGCACTTACAAGGCACAGTGAGTTCCTATTCTTTCTCCTCCTTGGGCTGTGTGGGACTCTTGGTTCCAAAGAAAGTACTCAATATTTCATAACCCTCCTTAGTTTGAGTGGATGATGCATGTCTTTTAAAATTTTTCCAACAGACCAAGCAGGTCTAAAGACATAAAATTCTGCTAAAGTTCTTCCTTTCTTCTGTATCTCAAGTCACTTTCACACGTGCACATGGCCATTCCACCCTCAAAGCAAGCCAACCACTAAGTTAGCCCTTACCAAATCCAAAGACAACTTCTCTTTATTGACCTCTCTGTGATAAGGAACTGTGTGGTTCCCCTGGAAAGCCTTTGACTTCTTCTCTCCTTGCCACCAGATGATCTGTGATTCTACAAAGCTCATAGCTACCTTCTCATATGTTCCTTCTTAGAGATTATTTTTGCCGATATCCCCTTTCTATGTTATGCCACTAGTTCTTAATACTGTACAGTGGAGCCAATTCCCAGATTCTGATTCAGTTGGTCTTATGAGAGTCTCAGATAAGACTTTCAGAGTTCCTCAGGTGGTGCACATATACACAGTCAGGTTGAGGATAACAAGTTCCTACACACTATCTGGGTGATTTCTTTCATTGTCAAGGCTGATAGCTTAAATATTACAAACTTTGGGCCTATTTTTTTTGGTCTTTGTCTTTTCTTTTTTCTTTTTTTGTTTGTTTGTTTGTACAGGGTCTCACTACTGACTCACAGTGATCTTCCTGCTTCTACCTCCCAAGTGCTTGGATTACAGGCACAAGCCACCATGCCTGGACTCCATTACCAGCTCAGTGTACTCGAGAACAGGGCCGGCACGGCAGGTGGGGCCAGGAACCGGGACTAATTTTTGTTAAACTCCATTCATATAGTCATATTTCAATTACTTTCTAGATAATTCTAGAGGCTGAAAACTATGAAAAACATAACAAGTGCTGACTCAACCAGTGTATCTTTTCCCATCAATTTCTCTGTAAATGATCTTCCAAGTTATCCCCTCTTTAAAGAATGGGATTAGGAATTAGATGTTGAAATTGGGTTTAATTTTTCCTTTACTATCTAAGATTTTCAGCATTATATGAGGTTTGTGTAGACACAATATACAACACTCTACTTTTAGAAAAATTGATGGAATGCTGTAACACGTTTGAAATAAATGACCTTTCGCAAAGGGCAGTTTGCCTGGGTGTTACTTTCTTAGCTTACAGATATCAATCAAGTAAGTTCTCTTGTAACTTTTGTAATTTTAATGAACTAAGCTAATATTGTAGTCAATGAAAGTCTTTTGTTATACAGGAGGAAGAGGTCTTTACACTTAGACACAGCTCTGATTCTAGCCCTCCCAAAAATTGTGTTCACACCGTTACACAAGTTACAATCTCCTGTATTCAGAATTTTCTCCATACAATAGGGAGGCCCATCCTTCAGGGGTTGTAAGATTTAATAAGATACAGAAAGGAAAGCACCTGGAGCAGGTCTTTTCTATACAGGAGCTGGAACTCAAAGACATACCAACATAAATAGGAACAAATAAACACCTACAAGAAATCTTACTTTCAAATTACAGCTGCAGAGACAACTGAAGTTGGTTAGGCATCTATATTTCAGAAAACTCTCCTGGGAGTACAGTTTCCCTTATGGACAGCCACAGTTCCTCCTAGTATATGCATGAGAGAGGGTGCCATCTTTCTAGCTTCCATATCTGAGGACTGGTTTTCAGAGCTTGCAGTAGGATGATCAGGTGTTGAGAGATCAAGCCAATAGTTAGATGTTCTATTGACACTTTTGGTTTGGCACAGGATTCTTAAAATGCTAACACAATTTTATTAGTAAATGTGAGTTATTATGGATATGATCAAGAATTCCAGGACTGATACATAGTGAATTTATATTGTATATTCCCAGAAAAGGTATATAAAACTGCCATTATTACCTATGTGTGGTGTGATTTAAGGAACAACAGTTTTATGGCTCCTAGATGCATGGTTTTACAGTTTCACTGTTGCTGCTATTTTATGGAAGTCAGAACTATTGACTGTGTAAGTACTGTCAGGTACAGGGAAGTTTTGCAGCAAAGCAAGGAGATCATTTTTCAATTGCTCGGACTACACCAACATTCAACAATCCTCATATTTCAAAGACTTTCCATTACCTCTCCCCAAGTACTTTATTCTCCAGCTTAGGTTTGCCTTTTACTTGTACGACCAACAAAGATGGAATAAAATGTATTAACATTCTCACTGGGTTACCTATTTCTACCTCATTATGAAGCATGGGACATACCAGAATCTTTAATTTAGTCTTGTTTTCCCATACTCATCTTTTCACATTTGCTCAATAGGCTCCAACTTTCTCATTAAAATCATGAAATCTAGGCTTCCTAAAAGATTATAAAATTCTCAATTCTATCCTAATGTGAAACAATACAGAAAACAATGACATTTATGTATAAATTTCTAGTAATTTTTCATGCTTTGAAAGATTCAGACAACTACAAACACACTCAGCCACCTTATCTTTGACAATGAGGTAAAGCAACATGATTCAAAGAAAGCCTCTTTAATAAATGGTACTGAAAAAACTGGCTTTCCACATGGCAAAGACTAAAACTAGACCTATATTTATCACCATGCACTAAGCTAAGATCAAGCTAAGATCAAGATGTATCAAAGATTTAGATATTAAAACAGAAATACTGAATCTACCATAGGAGAAATTAGGTAGAAATCTTAAAGACACAGTGGTAGGTAGAGTCATGAATAAAAATCAAACCTCATGGGACATATTTCAAGGAATCAATAACTGGGATCTCATGCTTTTCAAGTTTCTGCATGTCAAAAGAAATCATCAACAGTAAAAGGAAAATCCATGAATTGGGAAAAACAGTTAACTAACTGTCCCTCAAAGGACTTCTTTCTAGAACATATAAATAATTAAAATCAGGCCTTGAAATTCAAAGACTCAATCCAAAAATGAGCATCTGAAATGCATATGTATTTCTCAGATAAAGAAATATAAATGGCAAATGAATATATGGAAAAATGTTCAACAACATTGGTCACTTGAGAAATGCAAATTAAAACAACATTAAGATTCCATTTCACCCTAGAAAGAATGGGCAGCATCAAGAAGTCAAACAATAACATGTTGGAGGGATTGTGGGGAGAGAGGAATCATTCTCCTTTATTGGTGGGAGTGTAGGCTGTTGCAAACACTGTGGCAGTCAGTGTGGAAATCCTTCAAAAAACTAATATTAAGGCCAGACTAAAGTGTCTCCTTAGACAGAGTGCAATAGCCGGGTTTTGATCCCCAGCATGCCGGCCTGGTTCTGCCTACAGGGCACACTGAGACAGCAATTGAACATGGTTGTGGTGGTATGTGCCTGCAATCCCAGCACTTGGGAGGCTGAAAACAGGAAAATCGCTATGAGTGCAATCTACATAGTGAGACCCTGTAGACCCTGTCCTAAATACAGAAAAAAAAAAAAAAAAAAAAAAAAAAAAAAAAAAAAAAAAAAAAAAACCCAAAACCGAAGATAAGAGGTCCCATTCAGCCTAGCTATTACCCTCCTAAGTACTTTTTCCCCCAGAAGAACTAAAAACAGGATAGCATAATGATATATGTGTACCCATGTTTATAGAAGCAGAATTTGTCACAACTAAATGTTGGAAACAATCCAAATGCCCATCACCTGAGGAATGAATAAAACAGGTGTGGTATTTTTATACAATAGAGTATTACTCAGGTATTAAAAGGTAAATTCAATGCTTTTAAAAGTAAATGAATACAACTAGAGACCATACTCATAAAGGAAACAAATCAGAATAAAACATACAAACATCATATTTTCGCACTAGTGTAAAAAACTAATGGAGAACCTAAAATCTTAAAGGTATGATAGATACTGTGAGAGAGAAAGTATCTTTCTTTCTTGCTTGCTCTCTCTCTTTCTTTCTTCTTTCTTTCTTTATGAAAGGGAAGGAATCAATTGAAAGGGAAGAAACAACTGAGATGAGCAAAAGGAAACAAGAAGGAAAGAAGGGAAAAGATCTATCTATCATCTATCTACACATAGGCAAGAGAGCTTGGAAAACTGCACTACTGATTTCTTTTGACCTGTTAAAAGGAACAGTTAATGCTTAAACTTTTTTCTTCTCATTTTGAATTACTTACAATGCTTTTGACCAGTTTTACATGCTTCTAATTTAAACAACTAATTTGAGAACAACATTATGCAATATAACAAGCACTGTTGAATTCCTATTATCTTGTTTAGTGAAATTTGGTATCACCTCTAATATTTTTATTATTTCTATACTCTTTTCAAAACAGTTGTTTAAAGTGCAACTGTATCCATACTTTATTTGTAAGAAAAAACAAAAAAATTAGTTTGGGCAGGATGGCAACATTTTAAAAAATGAACTATGGCTTCTCCTTCTGTTCTTTATTCTACTGGAAATCTCTGAATTGGTACCATCTGAGGTAGACAGACAAGTGCAGAAACACATAGATGAACTCAGATCAGAGATAACATCTGAAGTAAAAAAAAAAAAAAGAAAAAAGAAAAAAAGAAAAAGAAATACATGAATTCATAGGTCTGAAATTGAAAAACAACTGCAGAAAGGTATAGAGGAAATCAGACTAGAAATAATCTCTGAAGTAAAAAAAGATATCTGTAAATTAATAGCATCAAATGTAGAGGAATAACTGAGAGAAGGTAGAGAGGAGGTCAGAACAGATAATCTCTAAAGTAGAGAGACAAAGGATAATTACAATGAATGACTTAAATACTATTAAAGAAAATATTGATAAGCAATTAGAGGAGAATAGAAAAATGATGGATTCCCTGAATGAGCAATATATGAAAGAAATAGATTGCATGACACAAGTTTCAAAGAGATATACAAGAAAATAAAATCTCAATCACAAGCTAGCAACACTGTATGAACGAAAGTAAAGATAGAGTTTCAGATCTTGAAGACACTGTTGCAGCTAGTGAAAAGGCAAGACAGGTGCTCTTAAAAACAACTAGGATGTAGGAAAAAATAATTCAATATCTGCAAGATGATGCAAGAATGAACAACGTGAGATTAACAGGAATCAATGAGATAGAAGGAGGCAATACAAAGGATATAAAAAGAATATGGGAAGAATTAATAGCAGAAAACTTCCCAAGCATGATAAAACAAAATGACACTCAGTAGCTGAAGCATACAGAACTCCAAACAACATTAACACGACAAGAAAACACCCAGAAATATAATAGTGAAGATCCCAGAAATCCAGCAGAAGAAAAATATACTAAAAGTCACTAGAGAAAAAAAAAAATACTATATTGAAAGGAAAACCCATCAGAATAACAGCAGACTTCTCTTCACAAACCGTTATGTCAAAAAGAGCATGCAGCAGAGTGCTTCAAGTCCTCCATGAAAACAGATACTAGATTGCTATACCTTGCAAAACTCTCTTTCAAGTATGAGGGAGAAGAAGAAAACTTCCAGGACAAGGAACCACTAAAGACTATGAAGAAATATTGCAGAGAGAGACAAAATGACACAAACTCCACAAATGAGGACATAAAGAACCCACCAAGTAGGCCAACCAATTAAACACAGAGGAAAAAGGGGTAAACAGTAGTAAATAAAAGACACGTTAATCATAAGTCAACATATTTCAATTATAAGCATCAATGTAAATGGACTCACTTCTCCAATCAAATGAAATAGACTGGCAGAGTGGATAAGGAAACAGAAACCAACAATATGTTTATACAAGAAACACACTTAATTCATAAAGAAACTCGTAGGCTAAAAGTAAAACGATGGAAAACAATACCACATGACCAAGTACCCCCCCCCCAAAAAAAAAAAAAAAAAAAAAAGCAGGGATAGCAATTCTGTTTGCAGACAGTCTAAACTTCAAACCAAGATTGATCAAATAAAATAAAAAAGGCCGGTACATACTGGTTAGGGGAAAAATTGAAGAGGAAGATGTAACACTCATAAATATGTATGCACCCAACATAGGAGCACCAAGTTATGTAAGACAAATCTTCATGGACATTAAAAATCTTATATCCAATACCACAATAGACCAGGAGACCTTAACATCCTTTTATTCCAAAAAGATAGGTCAAGCAGAGAAAAAATTAGCAAAAAAAAGTAGCAGAACTCAACCAGAACTTGGAACAAATGGGCTTAGTGGACATACACAGAGTGTGCCACCCAACCACTTCAGAATACACATTTTTTTAAAGCTGCACACGGAACATTTTCTTGTTTTCTTTTTTTTTTTATTACTTTTAATAAAAAATTATAATGTGAGAGTTTCAAACATGTTAGTAACACGCTGCAAATAATGGATACAATGCATATTGTTGTCCTCATTGTATTTATACAGAGCCAGGGGTGTAGACATGATCAATTTTCTGTGAGTTATTGTACAATAGATTTTTTTCCCTTTGATCTAAGAGAAGATAGCTGTATACATAGTCAAATGCTCCATAATTACAGTGGGTTACTGGTAAAGTCAGCAATGTTGGACGCTGCTGATTAGAGCTTTTTATAGCTCAGCATACTAAACTACCTTTACGTTTTATGTGTCATGTTTAAACTTTTCCAACAGGTGGTTAAGGACGATGTGTAGGTCAGCCAAATCCCCTCAGGATTTACTCTGGAATCACGTACAGTGCTTTGTAGAACTGTTGTCACTGTCGGCAGTCTGGATGAGTCACGGGCCATTGCTTGACCAGTTTGCTCTCTGTGAAAGCCCTAGAGAGTGTATTTTCTCTAGGAGACTCTCCTTAGACACACTATATACCTTTAATCCTTTTCCTCTGTGGTCCCTTAATCTCCTTGAGCAGAAAATTTTGGAAACCACTGAGTTATACGATGTTACAGCACAGGTTCTGTTCTGTCCTGAGTACTCACTGACCTTGAAGGGCTAGGTCAAAATATTGGCTATCCTGGTAGCCCTCCTTTTTCTCAAATTTTTGGTCTGTAAACTTATATTCTTAGCCCTCCAGAAGAAAAGCTTAGTGACACTATTACTCTAAAACATAGGTGCTTAAACTTAATATCATTGTCTTTCTGAATATCAAACATCATAGAGTTAACTTGGAGCTGGTATTTTCCATCAATGATTGATATTGTAATAAATACCTACACAACATGATAAAAACATTTACACATTTGTACACAGATATTTAGAAATATAAATATGTACCAAATTTTAGCCTCTCTATCCTTTGGCATTTTCCCTATTCTCTTTTTTGTTTTCTCATTTAATACTCTTTTTTGTTTTCTTGTAAAGCAACCATTTACCTGAGAGAGAAAAGACAGAAAATATAGCAAGACCAAAATTTTGCACAGGATGAATTAGGCAAGGGTCTTAAGAAACCTCAAAAGGTTTTTGACACTGATGATGGCACTATGTAACACTAAAACTATGCTTGGAATGCCTGTCATTCTGACCTTTAAGATGTGTGGTACTTTCAATGAAATTTCAGTTACTTTTATACTCTCTCACATAGGACATTTCTAAAATTAACCACATAATGTTCCATAGGTCATGCTTAAGTGTATGCAAGAAAACAGAAATTATCCAATGCATATGATCCGATCACAGTGTAGCAATCAAACTGGAAATAGATGACAAAAGAAACAATAAGAACCCCAAAAATGCATGGAAATTAAATAAAAAAAAATTCTGAGCAACCAGTGGGTTACAAATGAAATTAAGAAAGAAATTAAAAATAACTATAATTTAATGAAAGTGCCTGCTGGGCAAGTACAAGGTCGTGAGTTCGAACCCTGGTCCCACCAAAAAAAAAAACAACAACAAAAAAACAAACAAACAAACTATAATTTAATGAAAATTCAAACACAACCTACTGGAATTTATGGGATGCAATGAAAGCAGTTCTTAGAGGCAAATTTACAACTTTGAACTAACTTATTAAGAAAATAGAACAGGAAAAAAATACTCTCATGCAGCACCTAAACTGACTAGAAAAGGAAGAGTAAATTAAATCAAAAGCCCAAAGATGGGAGAAAATTATAAAGATTAGAACAGAAATTAATTCAATTGAGTCAAATAAAACAACACAAAGAATTAATGAATCAAAAAGCTGGTTCTTTGAAAGATTAATTAAAATTGATAAGCCCCTAGCTAACCTCATCAAAAAGAGGAAAGATAGGACTCAAATTCAAGCAATAAGGAATGAAAAGGGAGAAATTACTACAGATCCAGTAGAGATTCAGAGGATCATAAATAGCTACTTTAAGAAACTTTACTCTCACAGAATTGAAGACAAAGATGAAATGGACAGATTCTTAGAAAGGTACAAATTACCACAACTGAATAAAAAAGATATAAAAACTCTGTAACAGTCAATGAAATTCAAAACATACCAAAAAGTCTTCCGACAAAGAAAAATCCAGCACCCGATGGATTTACTCCTGAATTCTACAAGAAATTTGCAGAAGACATAATCTCAACACTCCTCAAACATTTCAATGAAATCGAAAAGGTAGCAATCCTCCTAAAACCTTTCCTAGAGGCAAGTATTACACTAATACGAACACTAGAGAGAGATCCAACTAAAAAAGAGAACTACAGGCCAATTTCTCTCATGAACATTGACGCAAAAATTCTCAATAAAATCCTAGCCATTAGAATACAACAAATCATCAAGAAGATTATACATCACGACCAGGTAGGATTCATCCCAGGGATGCAAGGATGGTTCAATATACACAAATCTATAAATGCAATACACTATATCAACAGAAGCAAGACCAAAAATCACATGATCGTCTCAATTGATGCCGAAAAGGCCTTTGACAAAGTGCAACACTCATTCATGTTCAAAGTCCTACAGAAAATTGCAATAGAGGGCCTCTACCTCAACCTGATAAAAGCCATCTATGACAATCCAACAGCTAACATAATTCTAAATAGGGAAAAACTTAAGTCTTTTACTCTCAGATATGGTACAAGACAAGGATGTCCTCTGTCACCACTCCTCTTCAATATAGGTCTGGAATCATTAGCTACACCCATTAGAAAAGAAAGAGAAATAAAAGAAATGAGAATAGGTAAAGAAGTTAAATTATCATTATTTGAAGATGACATGATAATCCACTTGGAAGACCCAAAAATCTCCACTTAATACACAAATTCAGTAGAGTAGCAGGATACAACGTCAACACAAAAAACTCAATAGCATTCCTCTACACAGATGACAAACACACTGAGAGAGAAATTAGAGAAGTACCATTTTTGATAGCACCAAAGAAAATGAAATACTTTGGAATTAACCTAACTAAAGAAGCAAATGACCTTTTCAATGAAAACTCCAGTACCTTGAAAAAAGAGATCCTAGAGGATTTCAGAAAATGGAAAGATATTCCATGCTCATGGATAGGAAGAAGTAACACTGTGAAGATGACTACACTCCCTAAATTGTTATACAGTTTTAAAGGAATTCCTATCAAAATAACATCAACATACCTCACAGACCTGGAGAAATTATTCCTAAAATTTATTTGGAACCAAAAACAGACCCAGAATTACAAAGACAATTCTGGGCAACAAAGACAAGGGAGGAGGCATTATAATTCCTGATGTGAAGTTATATTACAAAGCTGCAGTGATAAAATCAGCATCGTATTGGCAAAACAATAAATATGAGGATTAGTGGAACAGATTATAGGATGCAGATGCAAATACAAACACATTCAGCCACCTTATCTTTGACAAAGGGGCCAAACATGTTCACTGGAAGAAAGATAGCCTCTTCAACAAATGGTGCTGGGAAACTGGCTCTCTACATACTGAAAACTAAAACTTAACCTAGGTGTGTCACCATGCAATAAATTAAAGTAAAAATGGATTAAAGATGTAAATATTAAAAGAGAAGTATTAAATCTCCTGGAAGTAAAAGTGGGAAAAAATCTTGAAGACATCAGAGTAGGCAAAGAGTTCATGGACAAAAATCAAAATGCATGTTTAACACTTCAAAGAATCAACAAATTGGACCTCCTTTGTCTAAGAAGATTTTGCACCTCAAATGAAATTACCAGCAGAGTGAAAAGACAACCCACAAATTTCAAAAATATTTTAACTGAAAAGTATTCAGACAAGGGTCTTCTATCTGGAATTTGTAAATAAATAAAAACCACCAGGGTCCCAAAATTCAAAGACCCAATCCAGAAATGGGCATGTCAGATGCACATACATTTCTCAGAGAAAGAAATTTAACAAGCCTATAAATACATGAAGAAATGCTCCACTTCACTAGCCATTCCTGAAAGGTAAATTAAACAACTTTTAGATACTATCTTGCCCCAGAAAGAATGGCTATCATAAAGAAATCAACCAACGACAAATGTCGTAGAGGCTGTGGGGAAAAACGAACCCTTCTCCATTGCTGGTGTGAATGCAGATTGGTGAAACCATTATGGAAAGCAGTGTGGAGACTCCTTTAAAAACTAGAACTAGAAAGCTGATTCAATCCAACTAGTCCCCTGCTGGGAATTTTCCCAGAAGAACTGAAAATGTCATACCATAGTGATATCTGTGCACCTATGTTTATAGCAGCACAATTTGTAATAGCCAAATCTTGGAAACAACCAAAATATCCATCATCTTAAGAATGACTGAAAATAATGTGATATTTTCATGCAATGGAATATTACTCAGCTATAAAGAAAGATAAACTAGAAGACTTCATATATAAATGGTTATATCTTGAAGATATACTCATAACTCA
The DNA here is from genome assembly GCA_004027025.1 of Myocastor coypus. Taxonomy (NCBI): domain Eukaryota; kingdom Metazoa; phylum Chordata; class Mammalia; order Rodentia; family Myocastoridae; genus Myocastor; species Myocastor coypus. The sequence continues at coordinate 118,743 of PVJA010000979.1, forward strand.
AGGAAACCAGACCTACATATGTAAAATTGTATCGTCTTCCTAATGTAAGAACTCAAAAGTAGAAATAAAAGTGGAGAGGCATAGCACGGCTGAATGAAAATCAAGTAGTTAAAGGTTAAAAAATGAAGTGACTGCAACCAGAAAAGATAGGAAACATGGCAGGAGCAAAGCTATGCATTTATATACACAGGATGAATTAGATAACAGTCCTAAGAACCTGCAAAAGGTTTCTCACACTAAGGATCACAATGTGTAACACTCAAACTATGCTTGGAATGCCTGTCATTCTGGTCTTTTAGATGTGTGCTACTTCTAACGTAAATTTCAGTTAGTGCTCTACTCTCTCTGAATTAAATGGCTGGTTTACAAGAAAACAAAAAAGTGGTACTAAATGAGAGTAAGAGACTAGGAAATATGCTGTAGGATTGACAGGCTACATGTTTATATATGCTTAGATTTCTAAATTTCTGTGTAAATATGTGTAACTGCTTTTATTATGTTCTACAAAGATTTATTAGAATCTCAATGATGGACAGAAAATGCCAATTCCAAGTTAAGTCTAAGATGTTTATTACTCAGAAAGACAGTGATATTATGCTCAAGTACCTATGTTATGGAGTAATAGTATCACTAAGCTTTTCTTCTGGAGGGTTAAGAATGTAAGTTTATAGACCAAAAATTAGAGGAAAAAAGGGCTATAATGATAGCCAATATTTTGGCAGTAGCACGTCAAATTCAGTGAGGACTCAGGACATAAGAGAACCTGTACTTATAACATGCTATAATTCAGTGATGTCCCAAATAGTCCATTCAAGGAGATTATGAGGCTACAGAGGAAATGAATTGAAGATGTACAGTATGCCTAAGGAGAGTCACCTAGAGAGAAACATTTAGGCTTTCTCAGAGAGCAAACTGGTCAAGCAATTGTCGTGACTCATCCAGATGACTGACACTGACAACAGTTCTACAAAGCACTGTACATGGTTTCAAAGTAAATCCTGAGGGGATTTCACTGACCTCAGGAGATACAAAAGTTCCATGTTTTGTTATACAGGTCTTGCTTTAATTTGCCCTTGACCACCCAGCAGAAACGTTTAAGCAGAAGGCATAAAATGTAAAGCTAGATTAGTATGCTGTAAAGCTAGATTAGTATTCAGCAACCCACCGCAATTATGGAACATTGGACTATGTATACAGCTGCTTTCTCTTTCTTCTCTTCAATAAGAAGAAATTTTTTGTACCAATAATGATTAGAAAAAATTATCATGTGTACACACTATGCTCTTTATAACTACTATGAGGACAACAATATACATTCTATCAATTATTGGGAATGTAATACTAACATGTTTTGAAACTGTCACATTGTTATTTGTTAAAAGTAATAAAAATTTTGCCTCTGTTCACAAACTTCACATTGCCTTACCTATATGACAATAACCATCTACCTCCAGAAACATTAAGATAGTCTTTTTCTTACCCTAGACCTAAAACAAATTAAGTTTGTAAACCAAAGCACCATTGTACAGGGAAGGACATGAATAGAAATGAAAGCAAATTATCATCTACTGGTGATCCATGTATGTTTTCATATCAACTTTAGTGTAACTATAGGCCAAATACTGTGATTTCTTTCAGTGTGGTCATTTCTATTAATAAAGCTGAATCTTTCTCTTCTATGTATTTAGCACAGGGTCTCATTACATAGCTCTAACTCATAGTGATCCTCCTGTTTTCAGCCTTCCAGGCACTGGGATTATAGGTGCACGCCACCACTGCCCATCTCAGTCCACATCTCAGCACACTCTGGGGATTGGGGAGCCCACTTGGGATCAAAACCTGGCTGCTGTGCTCTGCCTAAGCAGGCGCTTTGGTCCAGTGAGCTATCTGGAAGACCCTGAATTATTTTTGAGAGTTTGAAATACTTCTGCTTAAGAGCTTACTTAATTTATTAGTTCTGGTAAATAAATCACATTGTGTATCTCCATTTTATAAGTGGGGCAATGTGAACTATTGTGTTAAAAAGGAAGAAAAAGTCCACTTAAATCCTTGGCAGTGGTTCTTTGCAGACAGTTCATTTTCGGTCATTCACACTGACAATGTGAAGACACCAGTCCTCTCCCAAGTATAGGCACTGTTGGTTCTTCCTATACACAGATTTGAACCCCGTGCTTGCTTAAGGAGTGGCTAATTGCATATATTGATAAGAAAGAGCAAAGCACCTTGCAGTTTTCTTCTCCTAGTGTACTGCCCTATGAAAGACAGATGTGTTGTGTCTAATTATTCACTCATTGGTATCGGGAGAAAGATTAACATAATTGGCACATTTGTCCTAATTAACCAAGGGAAGCTGCCACATGCTGCCCAAGATGAAAAGTAAGTCCTACAGCATTAGCTGGGATGATCCCTGTCTATCTGTTAGGTCATACTGCTCATCACAAACAGAAAACATGAAGTCACAGCACTGGGGTAGAAAAGACACAACCTAGCATGGAGAGGGCACCTAGCTTCGCGTATAGAGACTCAGCTATGGATTGTGTGTACAGGTACATTAATCAAACAAATGGGAAAAGCAATTATGGGGCAATTATCAAATGCACACTCAGCCAGGCGAAGCCCCGCTAAGGAGAAGAGCTAGCCTCTGAGAGTCTGCCAACTTCTCTGGCTGCTGGGGTAATGACAGGCTCGCAGGTTCTGTGCATTGGTTTGTTTAACCTTGCCCTTTAGATCAGTATTTCTTTTAAATTTTTCTTTTTAAGATGGCTTCTCAGTATGTTGCTCAGGCTGAACTTGAACTCAAGATTCTCCTGTCTCTGCCTTCTAAATAGCTGAGATTACAGGGTGACCATATCTGGCTTTTAAAATTTGGTACATTTTAGATTTACTTGGGCCACTGGGCACACAGGTGTATACTTGTAAGCTCAGCTGTTCAGGAGGCTGAGTTAGCAGGATTGTTGTTTGAGACTACTGAGGTCAATATGGTAAGAATTTATATCAAAATAAGAAATACAAGCCAGGGCTGGGGAAACAGCTCAGTGGCTTAAGCACCTATCTGGCAAGCAAACAACCCTGAATTTGATTCCAGGTACTGCAAAAACAAAAACAAAAACAAAAACAAGCCAGGAATATAGCTCAGTGCCACAAGTACCCAAGTACAAGGTTCTGAGTTTGATTCATGCTACCATCCTCTCCCCCCCCAAAAAAAAATCAAACAAAAAAAAATACAAAATATTTGTGATGTAGCTTAGGGTGAAGGCTCTGGATTCAATCCACAGTACTTAAAAAATTAGTAATCAGTATTTGTATCATGGGACGTATGCCTCTGTATTTCCTAGCCATTCTTAGGCAATTCCAATTTGCCTGCAAGTGTGAGGCCCAGTATTGCAGACTGGTTCCGAGGAGCTTGCTAAAATGCGGAGCCTGATTAAGGGGCTGGGCACCTTGCCTGAGATTCCTCCCAGGAAGCTCACATATCATGGAAATTGGGAACATCTATGAACCACAAATTGAAGAGCAAGGTCTGAACAATTATGAAAGATCTCTAAAGGTAATAAATAAGCCTTCAGTGTAATCTCATAGGTAAGCGTTAGCTCCAGATACTTTGAGCCTGAAGTCTCAGTACTATTTTCTTTTTTGCTTTTCACATTGTCAGTAGACATTTGAATGTCTTGTGTAGGTGCTTCAAATAGCCAAGGACACATTTCCTGTGGAGAGCCGCGCTGGGTGTCCTCTCTCACCAAGACTAGCAAGTTCCTTTAGCTGTGCAGCAATGGGCTTGTTAGATCCAGAATAAAAAAAAAATATATTCATTCCCTTCTTTATTGACCATCATCAATATTCTTTGCATCTGTTAGTAAGTTTGTGAAAGTATAGGTATTTTAATGCTTTAAAAAATGCTGGCCTTTAAAGAAATTGAAATTATATTTTGGGAACACTGTGATAAATGAGCCAAAGAACAGCAAAAAGCAAGTGGAAGCAACTGTGCGATTGTGCTCAGCTGTAGCTTATGCAAGAAGTTTGCCAAGAAAGAGAATTTCTTTTCCTGCTGAGGAAAGACTCCCTTAATTGCAGATATCTGGCTCACAGCTTTTGAGAGTGGAGCACACACAGACTGTGTTGTGCAGGCAAACTTGACTTGCAATCTGAAAATTTACCTAAGACCACAAAGAAAAAAAGCACGTATAGATGGATGAATGAATAACAATATGACTAAAGAAAGAAGTTTAGAAGACCAAGGTTTAAAGTAGAACAACAATGCATACAAGGTGATCAAAAATAGTTAATGTAAAAAAAGAGTTATTGTCAAAAATTTGAAATATATTACACAGAAGACACTGCCAACAATCCCTCTCAGAGTAGTCGCCCTTGCTTTGCACACATTTATCCCATTTCTCTTGCCTCTTTATGAAGCAATTCAAGAAGTCCTCTATTATGACTGTCTTTATGTGGTTGTGGTAGTGAGGGTTTGCAAGGGAAAGATTTAATGCCAAATGCATAATTTATGGGATTCTTTTATAATATTCAGCAAAGAGTCAAATGCAAAAGAGTACAGGATATCCATGGTGATGTCCTTCACGGGTCCAGCCAGAGGCCTAGAGCGCACAACAACGTCTCACGCAAGTCTATATCAAGGATCTGCATTGGCAGGGCCCAGCAGTCAGTGGTAGAAGCTAGAACATCTGCACCAATGAGGTGAAGGGTCTGTCACCAGGCTGAGGGATGCATACGGCAGCCAGAAAGTGATCCTCAAGGTAAGGAGTGGTGGTCCCCTGAAGAGAATCGCAGCCACTCTGAGTGATAGCCAGGATCTGAGCTATGCCCACAATGGGAACAGCTGAGTTCATGTGAGGAAAACTAGGTTGATAAGCTTCTCGAGAACAATTCACAGCCCAACATCTTCCCCTCCAATTCTGCTTTTACGTTGCTGGAGGGCTAACACTCCTCAGGTGCACCCTCCATGCCCAGAACCATGCTGATAAGAGTCCAGCCTGGTGTTACAATTTGAACACTTGCTACCCCACCACTATGGTGTGCACAAAACTAGGATTAATATTCCCACTGAGTACTGTCCAATGAAATGGCAGGCTCAAAAAATATCGTGGTGCATCCTCATTACCTTATTTCTGAGATCTAGCATCATAGGACATCCAGCTGTTCCCCAGAGTCAAAATGACCACAGAAGGTAAGTGTTCTGAGTTGATTCGGGAATCAAGGCAGCCATTACAGCACAACTAAAGACATTCAAGAAAGAGCCCTGACAATTTCTCCAAAAGGGGCAAGGAGGATGGAATAAATATGTTCAACTTGAGGAGGAATATTATGGGGGGGGGATGATAATATGTCTGCTACTGGACACACTTGTAAAATATTTTTAGAAAGTATTTTTTAAAAATAATATAAAATACCATATTTTTCATACTTCCTGCAACAGTACTTTCCAAGGGGACAATATTACAGAGAGGTGTCCTTAGCAGGCTACCTTTTCCAGGACAAAAGAACTACTAGCCTGACAAATCCATGGATGCTTAATTCTTAACCACTTTTAACAGTTAACTTGCATTTTAGGAAAAGTAATCATTTGCCTTTTTTTCCTTATTTACCAATGAAAAGTGTTCAAGAATACAACTACTAAGTTGGCCATATTTAGAAACTGCAGTCTTTTTGTTCTCTGTAACAACTGTCTTCTACCCACAATGGGTTTCCATTAGGTAGTGTCTGTAAGAAGATGGACAGCCACTAAAAGAAATTCCACACTAAGAGAACACATTACAGAAACATAATAAATGTTTTAGAAGAAGTAAATGAGAGACCCTGCGACCCTGCAACTGTGGGCTTTGTCTTTGCCTGTTGCGCCACTAGAAGAGGGATTATGCTTCAAAACATTTGAAATCTACTGGCCAATAGTTAGGTCATCTAACAAAATCTCACACCAGTGAGTTTCCTGCAGTTTAGCATGGGAGAACTCACTTTCTCCTGAATGATCAAATCTTCTCTTCATTCAGCAAAATAAATTAAAATACCTCATTCAGAGTCTTTAACTGTCATGGAAACCAGAATATGTCTGAACTTGATTATGTTTCCACATTTCTTCTATTATTCTCCTTGGAGAGACAACCATTTTCTCTTACTTATGTCATAGAAAGATTCCTTTTAAATGGTGGCCTTATTTGCATTCTCACACTTCTAATATCTTATTTCTAATATTTTATTATGTGACAACCAGGATGATCCTGTAAAAGTATACAGACACACACAGACACACAGACAGACAGACAGACAGACAGACAGACAAATGGACAGAAATAGATGTGTCCTGCTAATTCCTCACTTAGGCTCTTCAGTGGCTTTTCACACACTTGGCTGGGACTCCACATCCCTGAGGGCCTCTCACTCCGTTGGTAGAATCCTGGGCTGCCCTTGTGCTATGGGTCTCAGAAGCATGGCCTCTGCAGTGCCCTGGCTATAGCAGCTCCTGCTGGGGGTGTGTCTTGCCACTCCTCCTGCCCGGAATTTGTAATCCAGATCTTTTCAAAACAGTGCTCTTGATCTTCGCTCAATAGCATCTCTTTCAGATAGTTTTTCCTTGACTCTTAAGTGACTCCCCACCCCTAGCAATAACTACTCTGTCATATAACATTGTTTCCCTTAACTTACAGTTATATGAAAATTTCTTCTTTTAAAATTTGTATTCTTAAGGGTTGGCCAAATAGCTCAGCAGATCAAAGCACCTACAAGCAAGAGCAGAGCCTGAGGTTCGATCTCTGGGCCTGCCATGCTGGCCTTGCCCCTGGGACATGCTGAAATGGCAAGTGAGACTGAGAATGGTGGTGTGTACCTGTAATCTCAGCCCTTTGGAGGCTATAAACAGGTAGATCACTACAAGTCCGATCTAGTAGTGAGACCCGGTAGGCCCTTGCCTAAAATACAACAAATAAATAAATTTGTATTCTTTATTGTTTCTCTCCTCTAGGGACTTTGACAGATTTGTATTTTCTGCAACCACAAGAATATCTAAAACTCAGTGAATTGATAATAATAATAATAATAATAATAATAATAATAATAATAATAAACAATAATAATAATAAAAATCATAGTCTTGAGCGAGTCATTACATATGTGTAGAAATCAAACCCCAAATCTATCAATCTGACAAGGCCTATTTTTGTTTTTGAAAGTTGATGTTGATATTGTTAATTTTATTATTACCTCTAATTTATTAAATTAACTGGATTTGTGGTGAATTCTATAAGTACTAGAGGCAGACTCAATCAAAAGAGAGTATCCATAGTAAAGCAGTGGTGGTAGGAAATGGTGATTTACAAAGACTAAGAACCGCTAGTAGGAAATCTCATCCTATCTGTGACAATGATCTTCAAGGCCCACATCATATCACCATCAGAACTCCTGCTTATCATCACCCTCATGCCAGGAGACAACTCCAGCAGATCTTACATATCTTACCAAAAGCAATGTCATCTGAATCTCTTGTCTGTATAGAATAGCAAGCCTACCTTAGGAGACCACGCGCCTACATGGAAATTCATCCACACAAAGTTCCAACCTGAAGGAAGCCATCAACACCTGAGCAGCTCTCAGGATGGAGTACCCACGAGCATATTAATAGTCAGCTAGAAGGAGAGACACCTTTCCACCTAATGACACCTACTGATGGTGTCAGTGGCTTTTTGCCTTGACAGCATCAGCTTTAAGAAAAAAAAAAAAACCTGTTCTCAGTTTATCACAACTAAACTTAGAGCAAACAATCTATTCTTTTACACTTCACCCCATATTTTCCCACTTACTGATTAGAGATGCAAATGTTGATAAATAAGATAACTGTTTTAAGTACAACTAGGTCAATAAGTTGAACATTGTGCCCTGTTCTTCCAATTAAACTATGAGAAATAGCTTCATTATAATTAGGGAAGCAATTATCCTCTTGTTAAAGGTGAAACAAATCACAGGTTTTAGTGAAGAATTCAGTTTTTCTCCTCCTGTGCCAACAGACCTTGTATCCACTGTAATTCTGATTCTGGTGCTCTCGAAAAGGATATCTGATGAAATAAAGCATCTCAGCATATATTTCTGGCTCATCATGTGACTGTAACATTTTCTAGGCATAAACTAGAATGAGCAAAGTGGGACTAATTTCATACAGAGCAGCTATTATGCCACTGGCGCAACCAGCGCCAGTTCCATGGGTGTATTAATTTTCTCACATCTTCAGGGAGATGGGAGGGAGTTTTGTCTGTGCAATGGGAAACAAGTGCCTCATCAAAAATGGAAGAAAAGAATTATATTTCTGTCTTGATCCTAGCAAAAGTGCTATAAAAATACTGAGCAATATCATGTACAAGCATTTTTGAGATTAGTTTTTTTTCATCTAGCCTAAATTCAAATTTTAATAGGATTATAATTAACTTCCACTCTAACTCTTGAACTAAAGTATCTCCCAATGGTCTCTTATTCCTAGCCCTTGTAGGCTGGAATCCAGCTCTTAGGATTCAGTCTGCTCTACTGTCTTAACCCATAATGAGTTTGTTCAACAGGTTCATATTCTTCAAGGATGAAAATCTCCCCTTCCCTAGCAAGTTCTATTGAAGCACAGTCTATCACATCTTACAGGAGCCCCTCTTTTATTTTGGTTAAATATGCTTAGACAACCTACTAAGTGACACATATTCTGCTGATGTGAAAAACAAAACCTAAACAAAAAAAGTCTTTTGTGTGTCATCATAATCACACCAGATAAGCAGAATTAAACAGATAAACTGAAACTCAAATCAGCGTGAGATGAAATTGTGGTATATGGAGGGACTATGTTTTAGCCAGTCACTGTAATTCACCCATACCAGTCATTAAACAGTACGAAATAGTATCAAATGTCTGTTTAAGTGACCAAGTGCTCCCATACCCTGCTTGGATTCCGGGGCTGTCCTGTGATTTCAAGATGAAAGGATTATCTCTGATATCAGACAAGGCTCTCCAGATTCTGCTCTCATGATAAGCATGCTACATAGTTCCTAAGTATTTTAGGTCAGAGAGAGAAAGTACAGGACAAGAGAAGGAAGCAGCCATGTCTATACTCAGAAACTCCTGTGCTTTGTTCCTCCTGTCTGCACAACATGGTTTCTCTTAACCAGTGACTATGGGGGGGAGGGGGGGTTCTTAGTCAAAACCATAAAACATGAAGAGACGGGGCATGAGGAATCCTGGGCTGGTCTCTTCCTCCTGAGTTTATTATTTTCTTTCCTTGGACTCAAAACTGTGATCTGTTCACAGTAAGTTCTGCCCAAATTTCCTCTTCAGGAAAAGAAAACGAGAGCTGTTATCTGGGACCACAAGGGGCAAATGCACGGAAGTAATGTGAATGACCACAGTGAAGACAGCCGTGACTCATGTCTTGCTGCAGAGATTTACCTTACCCTTGGGATATTACCCTGGGTTGTTAAAACCTATCCCATACTTTGCTACTGTACATTTGTAGCCAGCTTTGCGCTCAGTGGTTATATCTGGGGGATACAGGAAGTGAAACTTGTCTTTATCCACTCGGTACAAGAAATAGCAAGGTATGTGAACATGTGCAGAAGTGTCAAGACAAGGTTTTACCCACATGATATTCCATGTAACAGGTTTTGTGTATGTCTTCCTAGCAATGTAGGGGTAAAATACACCCATCTCATTCTTGTGTTATGTAAATATGTCATATACCATACTGGGATGTAGGTGTGGCTAACAGCAGCTGCATCTAGGGAAACCAGGAACAAAATTTAGTAAAATGGCACTCATGTGCATACACACACACACACACACACACACACACACACACACACACACACACCAAATTTGGAAGTTTTGAAGTTCTGGAGGAGGTTGAAAGTGAATCATCAAGGGCCAGTCAGATAGCTCAGGGGATTAAAGTGCCTGCACGGCCAGGTGGGGTGGTGCGTGCCTGTAATCCCAGCACTTGGGAGGCTGAGACAGGAGGATTGGAGCAAGTTCAAGACCAGCAGGGCTGCAAAAGTGAGCTCAAGGCCAGCCTGAACTACAAAGAGAGACCCTGTCCCAAAAAGACCAAAAAAAAAAAAAAAAAAAAAAAAAAAAAAGGGTTGTGGAGGAGAGGGGGAGCGAGGGGGAGATGTGAGGCCAGGGAGACAGCTGAGGGGCACACAAGTACCTGCCTGCCAAGTGCAAGGATCTCAGTTTGATCCACAGGTCTGAAAATAAATAAATAAATAAATAAATAAATAAATAAAGTGCCTGCAAATTGCAAGCAGGTGTGTGAGGTGGGGGTTCCGTCCCTGGGACTGCTGTTCCAGCTCTGTCCCCTGAGGCATGCTGAGACAGCAATGGAGACTGGGCAAGGTAATAATGGAGACCGAGCTGGTATAATCCCAGCTCTTGGGTGGCTGGAAACAGGTGGATCACTACAAGTCCAATCTAGTAGTGAGACCCTGAACACTCTTCCCTAAAATACAAAAAATAAATAAATAAATAAAAATGAATCATTAGGTTACTCATGCATGGATGAATGCATGATGATAATGATGATGACGACTTTGATGATGGCCATGTGAGCCAAAGCTCGTGTGACAGTGCGATTGAGCAAGAATCAACAGATACAGACACAGGGTATAAATGCCTCCTTGATTTAGATGACAAAGAAAATACCAATGTGACTACATAGTTGACTGACTAGTAAAAACAATGCTAAATGGCCAAAGTGGCAAAAAGAATGATCGAATATAATAAAGTCTGAAAATGTAGTGAGGACAGGGATGAAAGCTTGGATAGAATGGCAGCGCTGTCATTCAACATTGGAAATTGTAATAAATGAAATGTTACAAGAAGTTGTGGAAGACACAAATGAAAATTTACAAGTAAAACATTCTGTATTCATCCATAGTCATACTTGAAAATGTGTTTACTATGCCACCTTACTAGCTGAATTGAAAGCATTCATAGGTCTATACTTAGCATGGATTTCTCATTATAATCACAGGAATGTAAAAGATTGATTGAGAAATGATGGATGTGGGCTTGAGGGATATAGCTAAACAATGGCCCCAAGCAGATTTTGTTTCCTTCAAAATTCTTTGACTTTGGCCTATGCATGCCTATAATCCCAGCATAAAGAGGCTGAGACAGGAAGATCACTGCCAGTTTGAGGCCAGCCTCGGATACAAAATGAGTTCAAGGCCAGCCTGAACTATAAAGCAATACCTTGTCTCAAACAAATGCAAAAAGAAAAATGTTTCAGGATTGTTGACAAAACCATTTGCCAAGACTTGTAGCTGTCTTCTTCCAAACTAATTGGAATGTGACGTTCAACAGCTGGTTTACAGTTTTTAATTGATGTTACCTTTTATAATAAAGCACAAACTTGTTATACTTGCTAATAGGGCACAAGTTGACCAGTGTAGTAACTGTATACAAGAACAAAGCAGAAATTTCCAATGAAATGATGCAATTTGTGAACAGAAACTGCATAGCATAATGTTTGGATTTCAGAAAGCTATAATGTTGACCTCATATATGGCAAAGAAAAGCAAACTAGTACTGCTGATGGCAATAGAGCACTATGGTGGAAGTATTAGGTGTTATGGTGTACTTGATGTTTCATTTTATTGACAACTTATTTTCCATGTAAGTGCATATTATACAATATGACAGAAAAAGAAGAGAGCTGACTAGAATGGCCTGCCACATCAGAAAGGAAGGCTAAACCCACATGCTGTCAGTGGAAATGAGACATGCACATGGAACATGGAACATGTAGTTGTCATGTGTGAAGACTGCCATAGGTGTGACAACTCAGACACAGATTATTTTATGGGTGTACAGCTCTACTGATACTTTTGTTGTATTTCATATAATGATTTATTTCTGATATAATGTTTCAGATTTTTTAAAGGAAGTAAACAGCAGATGTGAAAATGCTGATGCCTATTCTAAACACATAATATATATTGAGTTTAAGACTTTATTTTATGTTACTATTAACTTCACATTGCTTAAAGTAGTAAGAACCTCCTGACAAAACAGCAAAACCAGTGAAAGCAAGAATGACCTAAGAAAAGTCCCAGAACTGGTAATAATGGAAACTGTTGATTTAAGCCTTTTATAGCTCACATACTAATCTAGCTTTACCTTTTATGCCTCCTGACTAAACTTTTCTGCTGGGTGCTTAAGGGCAAGTTAAAGCAAGACCTGTGTAACAAAACCTAGAACTTTTGTACCATCCAAGGTCAGTCAAATCCCCTGAGGATTTACCCTGAAACCATGTACAGTGCTCTGTAGAACGGTTGTCTGTGTCAAACATCGGATGAGTCACGGCCATTGCTTGACCAGTTTGCTCTCTGTGAACCCACTTGATTATGGAACATTGGATTATGTACACAACTACTTTCTCTTAGTTCAGTGGGATGAAATTTGTTTGTATCAATAATTAGAAAACTTATCATGTCTACACACTGCTCTATATAACTTCTAGGAGGACAACAATGCACATTGCATCAAATACTAGAAATGGACTACCAACATGTTTTGAAACTGTCACATTGTTATTTCTTATTAAATGCAATAAAAAAGTTGAAAAAAAGAATGACATTCAATAAATTCTTCTCAGTAGGGGAAAAAAACAGTACAATATACTCTTTAAAAAATAAAAATTAAAAAAATTTCTTTGCACTAAGACCACTGAAAGTCATATATTCAAGAAATTTTGAAATATAAAATAAACTATTGCTAACTCAAATAGTCGCATTGTACAAGAGAATAAAAATTAATCTTCTAAAAAAAAAAAAAGAAAGAAATGTCCCAGACAGCAAAGCTTGTGTGCTGCCAGCATAAGGGATTTGTGTGCATGGAACATGCTGTTCTCACGTGTGAAGACTGCCTGAACTGTGGTAATTACAGATGATATTTCCTGCAGAGTTGTATTTGTATTTTCATTGTAATTCACATAGGAATTTATTTCTATTGTTATTTTTCATACTTTGTATACCAAAAAATGTCAGTATTAAAAACGTTGACTTTTTATTAATAGTCAAAATTTAATAATTTACTTTTCTGATTTTTCCCATTTGAATTCATTGTTTAATATAATAAAACTCATAAACTTAAAATTAATAATTTGCCAACAGAAATATTCTGAAGAACAAAAGTGGGCATTTTATTTCCAGTACAATGCTCTTTTAACACAAAATGGATGCCTGCACCTGCCAGAACATTCCATGGCGTCAGTGTGAAGGCACTTCTTGTGTGAAAAACACCACATGTCTCTTCCTTCATAGGAAGAGAGTATCTATGGATTGTGGATTCCAACCAAAGCAAATGGCTGAAGAGTGTCTGCGGACCTCTGGTGACTGTAGAATAGGAGTTTCTTTTACACATTCCCTAGAGCTGAGAGGAGACAATGTGCTCAGAGACTATTTTAGAATTAAAGAGTTGGAATTTGGTCTTCTGTGAATTATTAGGTGATACTATAATAGTAGTACTAGTCATGGCCAGTGTTCCTTGATTGCTTTATATATGTTCTCAGATCAACTTATTTAAACGTCATTATTGTCTTCCTTCCATGATTGATGAAACTTAGGTTCAAAAATTTTATGTATTTTATCCATTTCCAAAGAGCAAAAAATGATCCTGCCTAAATTTAAACCTGGAGTTCCTAAAGAAAATTATGAGAGCTGGGGACATAGCTCTGAGGTCTAAGTGCCTGCCTCGGTGAGAGCAGGGGTCCAGGCCCAGTGCCCAGGACCACATGCCATGCTGGCCACTGAGATGGGGTGTGGTGGCACACACCTGCACTCCCGGTGCTGGGGAGAATGAAACAGGAGGATCACTAGGAGTCCGTGCTGTGTAGTGAGGCCCTGTACCAAATAAATAAAACATTTTTTAAAAAGAAAATTATGTTAGTATTCTGCTGAACAGAAGACAAAATGCCAAAATATGGAAAAATGAAATGTTATTACTACAGCCATGTCTATGTGTTTATGTGGACCACTGGGTTACTATTCTGAGACTTGAGTTCTTGGAAAACTTACTGCTTTGGATAGGAAGGAAGAAAATTACTATTTCTCAGTCCTCTGCAAAGAACATCCAGTACTGTGTATGATTACTTCCTTAAGAGAGCTACACAGATGCTTGTAAGCCACAGGCCAAAGGGTTGATCAGTCAGTGCTCACTGAACACCTACTGCCTTACTGACTCAGAACCACTTGCCTTGGACACCAAAGCAGCACATATCTGGCGCGGCCTGACCTAGTGAAGAATGATGAGCTGTTATAAGACATAAGAGTTTTACCTGCTGGTTTCTTTTTAAAAATCTGTATCTTTTTTTTTTTTTTTTTGAACTTTTGTTTGTTTGTTTGTTTATTTATTTTTATGGCCGGCTCAGCCTGCCCTGAGGGCAGGGCTGGTGCTGCATGTGGTGCCAGGGATCGAACCTTGGTCCCTGCAGCCGCCTAAGCTTTCCTCAGCAGGCGCTTTAGACCACTGAACCATCCTGCTGGGCCCTCTGTATCTTTTTTATAATTTCAAATTCCCTAAAGAAACAAATAAAAATGAAATAATTGATGTTCTTATATTAAACCAATATGACCATATGACCTTTGACTCCCCAAGTTACCGCTCACCTCTTTCATTTTGTCTGCTCTGCTCTTCTTGAGCTAGTGGCAGTTGTTATGTGCCAAGCAGAGTGTTCATTAGCTTTCTGATCTTGTTGACTTTGGCAGTGCAGGGAAGAACCTGAACAGGAGCTGACTAGCCTGATCTCCAATGTGTATGTATTTGATCTCTCTTCTGACTTCAAAAAAAAAAAAAAAAGAAATGGAGAAGTAACATGGATGAAATACAGTCCTTTGAATGTCAACTAGGTATATGTTTTTTGAGCTTGCCAAGTGTTAATTGGTCTCTTCCCCGGTGATGCAAATAAAATTCACAGCAATGAGTTTTCAGTAATAAATCTTTACTCCTTGACAAAGCGAACTACTTCAGTGATGATCCTCAAAAAAGTGAGGAATATCAGGATTTCCTCACTCAACATCTGTGCAGGGACCAGTTTTATTTAAGAAATCTTGAGTAAAAATGAGGCTATGGAGTCTCATACTATTCATTATATGCTCTGATCTTCAGGATGCTTTAATAGGAGAGACAAGCTTTGGATTTTAGAGCCACAATTAAAGAGACAGCTACACTGTTACAATCTTCAAAATGAAATACTGGAGAGAAGAATTTCTATTTTTAGTTACTGTACAGGGTTGATACATTGTGTCAACTTGAGAAGTTTAGAAGTTTAATTAAATGACTCAGCAGAGAGTCAAGATTCTTACTTTTTTTTTTTTTTGTCATTTTGAGACAGGGTCTTACTATGCAGTTCAGGCTGGCCTTGAGCTCACTTTTGTAGCCCAGGCTGGTCTTGAACTCGCACTGATCCTCCTGCCTCAGCCTCCCAAGTGCGGGGATTACAGGTGTGTGCCACCACGCCCTGCAAGATTATTACTTTGAAACAGCATTATCCTATACAAGAGGAGGGCATAGATATTGTGTGTGTTCTACACCCCCAATTCAGGGTAGCCTGTTTACAATATAAGGAGGAGGGAGGGGCTGGCTAGAAGCTGCAGCTGCTGCCCTTCCCTTTGCTCTTTGCTGTTTTCTGCTGCCATGAACTGCTGCTCTCTACCATGTGCCACTCTGCCTGGGAGCCAGCCAAGTATAGACTGAAACCTCCACAAACTGAGCTAAATTAACCTTTCCTTCATTTATTTTGGGTATCTAGTATTTTGTCCTAGCAAGAGTGAAAAGTCAGCCAGGCGTGGTGGCACACACCTGTAATCCCAGCACTCGGGAGGCTGAGGCAGGAGGATCAGTGCGAGTTCAAGACCAGCCTGGGCTACAAAAGTGAGTTCAAGACCAGCCTGAGCTGCATAGCAAGACCCTGTCTCAAAAAGACAAAAAAAAAAAAAAAAAAAAAAAAAAAAAAAAAAAAAAAAAAAAAAAAAAAAAAAAAAAAAAAAAAAAAAAAAAAAAAAAAAAAAAAAAAAAAAAAAAAAAAAAAAAAAAAAAAAAAAAAAAAAAGGGTGAAAAGTCATGGAGGCAGTTACACTAAATCATTCTATGTCTGGAAGATGAAGATACAGTGTTAGATGAAATAACCACAGTCATGACTACGAGAAATAAATCTTAATAAGTGCTAGAGAGTGCCAAAGGGATGTCAACTACAAAGCCAAAAAAAAAAGCTCTTTTTCAAAGCAAAAACATGTTCATTTCAGCCTTTTTAGTTGCTTAATGAACTTATAAAGATACGCATCACTGCAACGAAAATGAAGTCATTTTATATGTACCATGCCAAAATTAGCAATTAATTTGTTACTAATATTAATTTGGAAGAAACAATCAGATGTTTGATTTTGTTGTTGTGGGACTGTACAACTATGAAGATCTCAATGTCCCTAAGACTGAGAAAACATGAGAAATCAAATAGTGAGTGTATTATTCATTTTTAACCATTTTTTGAACAACACTGTCTCATTGATATTTCTCAAATTTAAAGACAGGTTTAAAAAATCAGCTACTAGGTGGGGCGTGGTGGTGCATCCTCACAATTCGAGTGCTCGGAGTCTGGGATGGAAGGATCTCTGAGTTTGAGGCCAGCCTGAGCTACATAGTGAATATAAGGCCAACCTGATCTGCTTAGCAAACCCTGTCTCAAAAAGACCAAACAACAACAACGACGACAAAACCACTGTCTCCAAATACAGATCCAAACTGAAACCACTTTTTCATATGTCTTTTTTTTTTCTTTCTTTTTCCACATATACAATGCAGGTTACAAATTCCTCAGGACTTGTGGAGTTTGGAGGCTAGCAAGACCACCATCAACTTGCAGCGACACCACCAATCAAATTAATGCATGCCTGGGTCTGCAGCACTTGGGGCCTGCTGAGGTGATCATGCTGGCTGCACAGAAGGATACTTGCTAATAGTCACATAAAGGGTAAATGGTGTTAGCTTAACAAGTGAAAGTCACAGTGTTAGTTCTCCTCAGCAGGATTGTCTCAGGCTCTCCTGGGAGTCATATGGGCAGAAATGGGTTTTTTCAAAGGGCACCATATCATCTGGCACTGATTCATAATACTTCATGAGCAAAAAACAGGCCTTGTTTTAGCAGGTAAAAAAAATGAAGAGTTTTATGGAAAACATACTTGACTTTTGTTATTACTAAAATGTGTTTGCATGAATATGGCTGTTAGGGTAAGTCAGTACTGATATCACAAACCAGGAAATAAGAAAAGGGCCCACAGACACAGATATTATGTATACACACAAATCTTACATGAATGATCTTTTTCATATTTTCAAGAATAATAAAACTGCTGGCACAGTAAACCATAATTTTGTCCCCTTAAATGCCAAATAAAATAAAACATTATTTCTGATTTCTTGAAAGAAAATGACAAACTAGGCCAAACTGCCTGTGGCTTTGTCCAGTGGGACATTCTAATTGACTCCCAAGTCATCAATCAGCTCCCAATCAATCTATTTGCCAGCAGCTCGCACTTAGGATTCCATTACAAACCATTCATCATACCGTGCCCTCATCCAGTGCACTATTAGCTATGGATTAGGTCTTTGTTAGAATAACTTGGTGCCAAGTGCTAAGTGCAAAGAATTCTGGTCACCTCAGCCACTGGGATCCCTTCAGGTGGTCGACACTGGAGCAAAACTTCCTGTTCCAGAGACACTTCCTTTCCCAGGGGTTCCTGCTCAAAGGTCTTCCGTAGATCTGAAAAGTATGGGTAATAAAATGTATGTCAACACCTTAAATTCATTTACCTCTGTACAGAGAAAGTGTACAGCTTTTGCCCAGTCTAGTATCTCATGTCTTTGCATTTTTCCAGCCATAGTTAGTCGGCACTGACTCAGAAGCTAGGTGGCTGCATTGTACATAGCAGCTTTGCTGAGCAATGAACGGTACCTGCTTTAAACTTCAAAAGCGGTCTCTGGAGATCTTCACTCAGCCACCAGTCAAATTCAGTGGTTATACTGCTTTTGAGGCTTCTGCTAATCAACCATGGTGGTCACATTTTAAACAAAAGCCTCCCATTCTCCTGATTCTTATCACAGAGTTGCTCATGCACATGAGTATTGCAAGTATTTTCCTCCTGCCTCAACACAGACACTGCTAGAGTTGTACAAACTCCTGACATTTTGATCAATAAATCAAGAGCAAGCTTCTGTTGAAGAGTCGAAAGAGAAAGCTGGAATCTTCAAAAAATGAATATAATTTGAAATGCCTAAAACCCCAGACAGAGGAGTGTAACTCTTGAAAAGAATCCAGAAATAACTCAGTATCTAATTATGAGGTCATTGGTCACTTGGAATGTTAAATAGCCATTTCCATTTAAATATACCAACTACCTAATCATTGCTTATATACAGTTTCTTATATACAGTTATTAGAATAACATGTAGCAGGATTTTAGAAACTATTGTGGAAGGAACACCAAAATGTTAGAGACTAATGCATCATTTAAAATATGTCAGAGGCACAGGCTTCAGGACATAGTTTCCCTGAGCCATTATTGAGTATCATATAATTATTTTGTCTTTATTGGTTAGCTTTAAATTCTAAATCGGTCACATATAACTTCTAAAGTTAGAAATTTATTCAGAGAGTTTCAAGTCAGCATTTAAAAAGACCACAGAAATTTTTATTTTGTACACACACAGTTTAGTTTTTTCTAATGAGAAGCTACTGGGATTTTTGTTTTATGTTGTTTGTGGCTCTGCAGATTGAACTCAGGACCTTGCCCTTACCAGGTAAGCACTTATTCCACTGAGCTATCCCTAGTCCCAGCTACTGGAATTTTATCCAGTGGATTTTAATTAAAAAAAAAAAAATCTCTGCCATTTCATTCGATGACTTTAATAAAGATGCAAGAATCTGAAAGTACAATGTCAGCTCACTGACCTGAGTGGAAACCCAAAGATTCTCAAAGGGAATTCCTCAGCAGTCCCTCCCAATAATGCATCACCTAGAAATGCATCAAGAAAAATCCCACTGCTGACATATGTCATTTTGTTGGCAGAAGGAAACTTTAGAGTTGTGAGGAAATCATGGATCTGTGTGGATTTGACAAAAGACAAGAGGCTCTCAAAACAGTGACAATTTCTGTCAGAAAGGTGCCTTTAATCTGATTACTAGGAAACCGAGTCTTGCAGACATGAATATTTAGAATGCACAGTACTGCCATAACTTCAAAGTTACCTAAACTGAGTCCTTGTTTTACATATGAGAATTGTGTTTACCAAATTATCAAAACCTCATAAAAAATACCTCCTGGTGCCCTGGCACCTGCTGACCCTTGAGTTTAAGCAACTTGCCATCTCGTATGCCTATCCAACAACCCTGTCCTTCCAACAGAAACTTGAAAAGTGTTCTTTCAAATACAGAAGTTTCTATTACTTTTAAAAATCAGTACTGAGATAAAATTTTGTAAAACAACAGTTAGCAATAAAAAGAATAACAGGGAATAATTTTGCTGCCATACATGGGATAAAATGCACCTGGCAGGACATGTCTGTGCAAAATGACTGAAGGACTCACATTTGAGGTGAAGACTGGATTCAGCTCTCAAACTAAATATTCTTCCAATTCACTGTCACTTAACAAAGGGAAGCTATGAATAAGAATATGAGCCATGTATGTTTACAAATATTTACATAAGTTCATATATATATATATATATATATATATATATATATATATAATTTTAGTGCCTGTTCAGTATAACTGTAGGTATTCGACTAGAAAAGTCAATAGGCATAGACCATATGAGAACTGTGATTACCAAATTATCAAAAATTATCAAAGCCTCATAGAAAAATACCTCCTGCTGCCCTGGCATTTGCTGACTCTTGATTTTAAGCAACTTGTTATCTGATTTGTCCTTTTACCAGCCCTGTCCTTCTAATAGAAACTTGAAAAATGTTCTTCCAAATACAGCAGTTTCTACTACTTTTTTATCTGCATTGAAAAAAAATTTGTAAAACACCTGTTAGTAATGAAAAGAATAGCAGTGGATAATTTTTCTGGGGTAAACAGTTCTAAAGAATCTCAAGACGGATGCTCTGAGCTTTGCTGACAGGATAGTTTCCTTGGTTCTGAGGTTGCCCTTTCCATAGCAGGATGCTTGGCAGACTCCCTGGTCTCTGCCCATTAGATGCCAGGGGAACTTCTCCCCAACATGGCATAACAAGTGCTTGCCATCAAGGTAAGTGTACCATGTCCACTGAGAAACCATGGTTTAGGGTTTGAAAGAGAAATCCTAGTAGCATTCTCATGGCCCAGGCCAAGGGTCTCTATGACATCATGGGTGTGGAGATTACTACAGCATAAAAAGGAGGCCAACACCGCTGAAGAAGAAATTCTGCCTGTGAAAATGACACACAGCAGATAAGAGGCACAGGAAGAGCCAGAGAGATACGCATGAGAAGAATAAGAGAAGAAAAACACTCAGACCTGGGCAGGCCCACAGGACAGGTGCCACGTGGACTTGGTTTGAAAAATGTAGGCATGCATGGGAGGGGGCCATCCCAAGGATCACATACTCTCTTCCGTTCACGGTGCTGGACTTCAGCAGCAGCCCCAGGGGCTAAGGGGTTTAGGTGGAGAATGCCGTGGCACTCATTAGCATACAGCATTGCTCAGGGCACAGTTTTCAAGTTCCTGCCACAGGAAGGCACATCCTAAGTAGTTCTTGCTCCTCCCAGAAGACAGTGACCTCAAGAGGCCCCTACTTAAAGAGGCAGACTTAATTAAACCATCATTAAATACCATATCATTATTCTGTTTTAATTATTCAGTTTTAAACCCTGCACAAACTTTATCTAATTTCCAAAGTGATCTCACATTCTACCCACACAAGGCAATACCTCTTCCTGAAAGGAATTTTTAAATTCTGCCATAAAACCTCCCGAGAATGCTCTCGGGGGTGTAGTGAGCAGAGGATGCATGTGCACAGCAGCGGCTCACGCCGACTTGCATCTTGTCAGTTCCCTGCATGGGTGGCTGGGCCCCAGCTGAGCATATTCTTTATGGTTTGGCAAGAAGTACTGCAGGGAGGGCTGGATTGCCTTGCAGGCAGAGGGAACACAGGGTGATGAATGAATGAGCCCGAGAAACGGACATTTGTCAGCTAGGAATCAGATGTACAACAGAATGGTTCTGAATAACCTAGCATTCCTGTCCAAAAAAAAAAAAAAAAAAAGCACTTCTGCCCTTGGAAGACCTTTAGGATTCTGCTTCTGTTTTCTTTGTACAGTTCCAAGGCTGCCACTAAAGTAAGGATGAAAGCTTGTCATTATAGCTTCCCGTGCTGCCCAGCCAGGGTCCATATGGCATTGTTCTTGATTCCCATGGTAACTTAAAGGGAGACTTCACATTGTCCGGAGCCCTTGATGTCCTGCAAATGAAGGAGGAGGATGTCCTAAAGTTCCTTGCTGCTGCAACCCACTTAGGTGGCACCAACCTGGATTTCCAGATGGAGCAGTATATCTACAAAAGGAAACGTGATGGAATCTACATCATAAATCTGAAGTGGACTTGGGAGAAGCTCCTCCTGGCAGCTCTAGCCATAGTAGCCATTGCAAACCCTGCTGATGTCAGTGTCATCTCTTCTAGGAACACGGGCCAGTGGGCTGTGCTGAAGTTTGCTGCTGCCACTGGAGCTACTCCTATTGCTGGCCGCTTCACTCCTGGAACCTTCACTAACCAGATCCAGGCAGCCTTCAGAGAGCCACGTCTTCTGGTGGTTACCGATCCCAGGGCTGACCACCAGCCCCTCACGGAGGCATCTTATGTCAATCTGCCAACCATTGCTCTGTGCAACACAGATTCTCCTCTGCGCTATGTGGACATTGCCATCCCATGCAACAATAAGGGAGC